>CAKNYM010052359.1:320356-344073 GCA_932195095.1 Andricus curvator
CTTTTTTTTGCTATATATGGTGTTGTGCCACCTTAACGTTATAAAAAATACGTGAAGAAAATAATAAAACCCATTCTTTCTACTCGCATAATTTGAGGCTCATTGAGGACAATAATTGTTTAAACAATTTAAAAAAAATTTTGATTGTCATATTCTCAGAGCCCCAAATGAGTCCCAAATTATTCTATAAGGTGAATTTTCTGTAAAATCGTTTTTAGTACCTTTTACAGCAATGTTCGGCAAGCTTAACATTAAGCTAGCGCAAACACTATTTTTTATAAAAAATAATAGAGCTCTAAATTTGGGAATAGCGGCCAAAATTAGCCCTAAATTATGAAATAAGTTACATCTCTATACCTCAATAGTGTTGTGCCAGCTTAATAACATACCTTTAATATCGCGATGTTCAGTATAACTTAAAATTCATGCACGATTCCTTACACAATAAAAATATTTGCTTAATTATCACAAGTGAATTGTATAACTTAAGCCTCAAATTGTATAATTGAATTACATTGTTATATAAAATATATGAACAAAAATATTCCCTAAAAACTTTCATGTATCCGCTGGAATACGTGGAAGTGTTTAAAGCTTTGTATTCGATCACGGAAGTTAAGCAGCGCTTGGCCCGGTTATACTCGGATGGGAGCCATTGTACTAGACAGGGGTGTATTTATCAGCATTTAAGCTGTCTTCACTTTCGAACTAATATCAATAAGACTTATCTTAGCGTTTTGGCGGCACCTTCTCTTGTTTTTCATGACAAAATGTTGTATATGTCAATCTTCAACTTTTTTTTTACAAGTTTCGTCAAATTCATAGTGTTTCAGAATGAAATACTATAAGAAGTTAACGAAAAAAAAATTTTTTTCTGTCATCGTCTTGGCAGGCTAGTCAGGCGCCAGGTGATAAAGTTTCTATTACATGAACATTGCTAAGAATCAGTCAGTCAACAATTAGGTTCTACAAAATCTTTAAAATAGCAGGACATCTAAATTAATAAATAATAAAATTGATACTATCTTTGAAAGGTGATAGCGCTGTCCAGAGTATAGACCAAAATATTTTTGAAAAGTCGATGGAAAGGTAAAATCCTAAAGATCACTTTTGTCATTAATCTATTCATTTTCTTAGTTCCTGCCAAGAGTTGAAGAGGAAGTTCAAAATTCTTTAAAAATCTTCATTTTATTTTAGTCTTTTTCACTGGATAATTCAACTCTTAGATGGACAATTTACTTCAGCGAAGTCTCATCCAATGCAGAATTTAATTAGCTTTCTAACGGGTTTATAAAAATATCTTTATATTCTCGACGGTAGTATCACCTTCAAAGTCAAGGCTAATTTTTAATAGGTCACCCTGTTTGTTGTCCGATATTATCCGTCGATAGCAATTCTGAACGAATTTGAAAGTTTTTTTTTTTAGAAGTGATCAGCATTAAATTTTTAAGAAAACTTATGGAGTATATTCATCAATTTTGGTTTCAATGTAATTATTTATTCAATGCAAGTTTTTTTTCTAAAAAAATATTTGAAAAACTCGATATGTATCATTTTTAACGTAGATGTACTTAGAAAACATAAATGATTCATTTTGAATATTTTTATTATTCTTTAGCGTGAATAATTTCCGAATTCAAGCCTTTTCAGGAAAAGCCGATTATTTAAAGCGAATTTACAGACTATATATTCCATACAAGTCATCGGTATATTATTTGTAATAATTAGATTATTGATAACAGTAATTGTTTATTGTTGATTTAGTTGATGAAAAATGATTTAATATACGTGTAAAATGCTTGCAATATTCAGGGGATTTCTATAAGAGGCACTTTAAATAACTGTCAAGGATAATAAATTAAAGAATTTAACATTTTAATTTAAAATTGTTTAATTCCATTTGAAAAAGAGTCTATGTTAAAAATATCACAAGATTACGACTCTGGCCTTCGAATACTAACGGCCAGAGCGAATAAAGAATTGGTCAGAGAAAAATTAGGAAATTTTGAAAGTGAAATTTTGCGGCCACCCTGATATAATATTCTTTCTAGTAATTTATTTATCGTGTATTTTTTTGCAGTTGTTTCCTCCTAAAGATTGTATTTTCAGACAAAAATCTTTTTTTTTTAGTTTATCTTTAAACTATTTCTTGGTTAAAAATTCAATTATTTTTTTTAACATTCGTATTTCTGGTTTAAAAATTAATCTTTTTTTAATTGAACGGTTTTTGATTTAAAATTAAAATCTCTGTGGGTTGAAATATCTACTATTATATTATTTGTTGAAAATTCAGGTTTTTGGTTGAAAATGGAACTACTTGGCTGAAGGTTCAACCATTTTGTTAAACAAAAAATAATTTATAACTAAAAAATTTGACTATTTCAGTTAAAGTTTCTTCACTTTAGTTAAAAATTCATCTCTAGTTGAAAGTTGAACTATTTTGTTGAAAATTGATCTTTTTTAATTGAAAATTCAACTGCTTGTATGAAAGTTGAAATTTTTTTGTTTTTTTTCTGTTGAATATTTGACTATTTTGTTGAAAATACGTTCTTTCTTCAGAAAATTAATCCTTCTGTTTGGAAATTCGTCTTTTTGGTTATAAAATTAATTTCTTTTGACTATCACATTCTTTGTTGAGAATTCATCTTTGTATTAGGTTAAAACTCCTACTATTCGGTTAAAAATGAGACTATCTTATTTAAAATTCAATTATTTTGTTGAAAATTAAACTCTTTGCTTGTAAATTTAACTATTTTTTTCAAATTCGAAGCTCAATCTTTTTTTGTTTAAAAATTTGATCATTGGTTTGAAAATCTATATTTATATGTTGAAAATTCAACTGTTTTATTGAAAAATTAATTATTTTCTGGTTAAAAATTCAATTACTTTGTTGAAAATTTAACAATTTTATTGAGAAGAAATCTGTTTTGGTCGAAAAGTCAACTCTTTTGTTGGAAATTGATCTTTTTTAATTAAAAATTCAACTACTTGTATGAAAGTTGAAATTTTTTGTTTAAAATTTACTTTTTTGGTAGAACGTTCATCTCTTTGGTTGAAAATTTAACTATTTCGTTGTAAATTCCTTTTTTTATTTTTAAATTAATTTTTTAACTGTAAATGTAACTTCTCCATTTTTTGTTGACAACTGATCATTTTTAGTTTTAAATTTCGTCCTTTTTCGGTTCAGAATGCAAATCTTTGGTTGAAAATTAACTTTTATGTTGAAAAGTCATATTTTTTAAAACTAAACTTTTTTACAAAAAATTCGTTCTTTAACATGAAAGTTCAACAGTTTCGATGAACTTTTTTGTTCAACATTTGACTACTTTGTTGACTTTTTTTGGTTGGAAATTAATTTTTTTTTCAATAAAAATTTAATTTGTTCTTTTTTGCTGGAAAATTAAACTATTTGGGTTAAAATACCACGGTCTTTGGTTAAAGTTAAATCTTTTTTGTTTGAAAATTCGAACACTTCGTTGAAAATTCATCTCTTCTGTTGAATATTTGACTATTTTGTTGAAAATACGTTCTTTCTTCAGAAAACTAATCTTTCTGTTTGGAAATTCGTCTTTTTGGTTTTAAAAATCATTTCTTTTGACTATCACATTTTTGTTTGAGAATTCATCTTTTTATTAGGTTAAAACTCCTACTATTCGTTTAAAAATGAAACTACCTTATTTAAAATTCAATTATTTTGTTGAAAATTAAACTCTTTGCTTGTAAATTTAACTATTTTTTTTTAATTCGAAGCTCAATCTTTTTTTGTTTCAAAATTTGACCATTGCTTTGAAAATCTATATTTATATGTAGAAAATTCAACTCTTTTATTGAAAAATAATTTATTTCCTGGTTAAAAATTCAATTACCTTGTTGAAAATTCAGCAATTTTGTTGAAAAGAAATCTGTTTTGGTCGAAAAGTCAAATTTTTTGTTGAAAATTCGTTCTTTTGGATTGAAAATTCATATTCATTTACAGAAAAGTAATCTTTTCTCGTAGAATTAAATGCATTTTAAATTATCAAATTTTAATCTGAAATTTTTTTATTTCTTTTATAAAAGATTCTATGTTGAAAATGTTACAAGATTGAAATGCTAATCTTTGAATAATAATGGTCAAGGAGGAGGAATCATTGGATTTTGAAAATGAAGTTCAGCCACCACCCTGAGTAAAGTTATTTTTATTTGTATGCAGAGTTTACCCTCTTTTACGGAAGGTCGTGCATCATTATTTTCACGCTTTTCACTAAAAATGGGAAAGTAAAAAATTAAAATTAAAATAAAAAAGCTGGAAAGGTGTTAGTGGTTCGCACCTTCACTGGTCGTACGAATGAGTTAAGTCATTTTGTACAGTTCGCTAGATGGTTAATGCGTCGTAAAGCAGGCTCTTCGGTCTCGCCCCCTGACTGGGTGGATTATACTTGACTTCAGCAGTCAAAAGTGACTGCTATGTAAATATGAACGTGTATATGTCCGTGTATGAGTCTCTTCGAATAAAGGAAACCTCCTCGAGTCATGCCTGTTTTTATGAACAAAAACGTGGAGGCGAAAGAGCGAGAAAAACAAAATGGGACGATGACAAAGGAGAAGATCTAGAAGCGGAAGGGCGGGAGGATTCAAATGAGACTGTTCACCCACAGTTCTAGTTTCATGCTTGTGACCAAGCTGAGACCAAAGGGACGAAAGATCAAGCTTGGCACAACACCTCGGAAGAGAGGCGGTTGCAATTAGAATTTTCCTCTAAAGGAAGTGAGTTTGCGTCTTTTGCGGAACGCTTAAACCGTCCTCTGTGCTATGCAAACGCCTCAGAATCGATTAATTCTGTCGTGCCACCCCTCGAGATTCGTCAGCGGAAAGCAATTAAGACGAAAGTCTTGCGGTTTTGGAATTTTTTAAATTTAGGAAATCCCATTTTTGAGAGCAAAAATGGAAATAGCAGGGATCACAGTTCGTTCCTTGTTTTACCTAATCCACTTTTTTCTCCTTCAATTTAAAAAAAAACCCAGGGCACCTAAAATCGAAAATTTAGACCAAAATTTGTCCTTTTCTTCTTTTTCTTTATTAGCTTTCTGTTCATTTTGTAAGAATCATTAACAGAAATTCAAGACATTAGATAACAAGAACCTTTGGAAGAGATTCTTTTTGATGATACCAATTTAAATTGTTTCCTTATTAATTTATATCCTAATTCTGTAGATTTGAAGAACATCGTCGACAGCGAAGAAATCGATAGCGACTCAATCGAGAAACTAAACCTTAAAGATTCCGTCTCACCAGCTAGACATTGGAGATATACAGACTTATCTGGCATGCCAAAGAATTAATTTTTAAATCAATTCTGTAGTTGCAAATCAAAAATATCTATATAGAAATGTACAGGCCAAAATGCTCTAAAAGTAGGTGAAATCATGAGATTTTTCGGAAAAAAAGGCATACATTTTTCATCATATCGATAATCGAACATTCGTCTTGAGATGCCTGTGTAGCGGGTTGAAAATTCGATTTTCGACCCGCTCCACAGGCATCGAAAGTCGAATTTCCGATTAAGGTATGATGAAAAATTGTTTTAAATAAATTAAGATATATAAATTACATAATTACAGAGAAAAATTGAACCTCTTCAAATTCTTAATATAATCCAAGTAAAAAATGTAACATTTTAAATTAAATAGATACATTTCTAATCAATTAGTTTCATTTTCAATCAAAAAATGATTTTTTAATCAAGTATATCAACGTTTAACCATGCAGTTGAATTTTTCACCAAGAAATATGGATTTTCAACAAAAAAGTTAATTTTAAACCAAATACTTGAATTTTCCACAAAATTTCTAAGCTTTTGAATTAAAAAACGAATTTTCTACCAAACAGTTTAATTTTCTACTGAAAAATGTAAATTTCAAACAAAAAAGATCATTTTCAATTGAAAAAAAAAAAAATTTGCAAGCAATTATTTCATCCAGAAAGATTTTTCAGTCCAAAAAGAAATAAACTTTCAACCAAATTGTTGAAGGTTTAAGCGAAATAGGCGAATTTCCTGCAGAAAAGTTAATTTTCAAACCGAAAATATTAATTTGCAACGCAAAATCACAAATTTTCAGCCAAAAATGTTCACTTTTTGACAAAATTTTTGAATTAAAAAAAAAACTTTCAGCCAAGGAATAACTGTTTCAACAAAAAATTTGAATTTTTAACGAAAAATTTGTAGGTTAATATTTTAATGAAAAGATATTTTAATTTGAAATAAAAAACAGTTGAGTTCAACCAAAAATACAAATTTTCAAAAAGAGGTACAATTCCAACCAAAGAGATTAATTTTTAACTAAAATAATCTCGAAAATAATTAATCTACAAAAAAAAAAGAATTTTCAATAAAATAGTTCAACTTTGAACTAATTAGTTGAATTTTCAACCAAAAAAGGTGAACTTTCAATAAAAAATTTAATATTAAATATTTCAACCAAAATAAGAATTTAATTTAAAATTAAAAACAGTTGAATTCATAAAAATAGACGAATTTTTTAAAATTAGGTGAATCCTCAACCAAAACAGATTAATGGTCAATCAAAAAGTTGCATTTTTAACCAAAAAAGGTTAAATTTATACTAAAAGAGAATAATTTTCAAACCAGAAAGAAGCATTTTCACACCAGAAAGACGAATTTCCAACAAAATACTTGTATTGTCATCTCAAAAAGATTTTTCAGTTAAGAAAGAAATAAAATTTCAACCAAATTGTTGACTTTTCAAGCTAAAAAAACGAATTTTGACAAAACAGTTGAATTTTCAACCAAAAATGAATGACTTTTCAACAAAATTCTTGAATTTTCAACATAGTAATTAAATTTTCAACTAAATAATAAAATTGCTAACCAAAAAATAAGAATTCTCAACTAAGAAGAATGAACTTTTAACCAAAAATATATTGATTTTCTTCTTTGGTTTTACATACTAAAATACGTCCATCAGCGTATCAGAGAATATAATATGTTAGTTGTGGTGATAGAAATAAAATTTTGGAAATCGAATATAATATGCAAAAACGTGGCGTATATTAGGACCCTCCAATTAAGCTTATTTAATTTGGAGTTGATTGTTATACGATTTGGTTTTAAATGTTAGCAAACTGCGCTTTAAACAAATTTGTATGCTTATAATTTTTTTATTTTTATATGTAATTTTCTTATTACTGTTTTTACACACTATAATCTTTTTTTAGCTGATACTAAAAAAAATGTCAACACCTGAGTGCTTTTATCTGATAAAAATACATTAGAAGCAAACGTCTGAGGATACAAAAATAGAGAAAGTATGTTTTTCCAAGAGTCATTTTTGTGTTTTCAAATTATCTCCTTCTAGCTTACTTAGCAGAACACTTTGAACAACTCAGGATTCTGTACTGAAAAAAATATACTATAAAAATATTGATGAGCATAAGAAATCATAATTTATCAACTTATCAACATACATTTAAAAAAATTCAAACATGAGCATTTTTGACTTGTGTTGTATATCTATTTTTCAATCTTTCGTCTTCTTCAATTTTTTTCTGAATTATTTTAAATAAATTTTAAGCTCAAACATGACTATAAAACATGCTAAAGAAAAGACGCTACTGTTAGGGCGCATTTTTCGTCCAATATTCACGAGAAACATACGATATATAAAAAGTTTGTAATAATAAATGAAAACCCCTTTTAATCTCCTTTAAAAAAAATCCTCTTTTTTAGCTGAAATTGAATTACTGAAACGGTCTGATTCTCAAAATAGGGTAAAAACATCAGTAGGGGAGTGTCGTACAGGTTGGGATACTTTACAGGGGTTTATTGGCTCAAACTAATTATTTTGGCCTACCTCATATCTCTGTAGAAGATTATGATCCAGTTTGATTTCAAAGTGGGGCGAAATCCATGTTTGATATATTTTTTAAAGGTGATTACTTCTTTTTACCTGTTCTCATCACGATTTAATAAAGCTCAGTAATAACTCGAAAGTACTTCCTTTTTCTTTTAAATTAAAAAATAAAAAAGTTAAGCAGCTTTTTCTATGTCATGTCCAGCGTTTTTCGGGATGCGTCATTCTCCTTTCGCGATCCGATAGATAGTAATGTGTTTTTTTTTCAAATTAAAAAATAAAAGAGTTATGAAACTCTTTCTAAAGTTTTTTCTGCATTTAGGATGTTCCTTTCATGGTTCTATAGAGCTTAATAATAGCTCGAAAGTACTTTCTTGTTAAAAAAAAAGCAAATACTGAAGGGTGACCCACTATTTGTGTTATCGCCCTAATACAAATACTCTCTCTAAATCTGAATTAGTAAAATTCCACTGAAAGTTGAGTAAAAAAAACTTGGTAGAAACGTGAAAGCATTCCATTCTAAAAATTCTGTGGTTTGTGAAATTCGCGAATTTAAAAGCACTCTTGGTCAGAGAGTATAAACGAATTTAAATATTGACAATGATAGCTTTTTGATCTGATAAAATAGTAATTGAAAAGTGCACTTGGGTTTTAAATAAAAGTAAGCTTGCGGCTTTTATTTAAAAGGTTTAAATTAATCTCTTGAGACTTATATCTGAAAAAAATATTTATCTTAGAACAGGAAACGTAATCTAAATTGTTAAACTCAAAGTTTATGATAAAGAGAACTTCTGGAGTTGAGAATTAGAAACTAACACTGATAAGAATGTAGCGGTTAAACTTTAATGTCGATTTCTCACGAACTTTGCGTTTCCTAATTACCTACCTTTTGTTTGAAAAAGCTAAATTCTGTTACCGCGAGAAGTTACTCAGAGCAAAGTTTTCTTAACGTTATATTTTAAGTAAAGTGAAAATTTTCTCCAAATTTCTGCGTTCAAATATAAAGAACTTTTAAACTTTCTCACAAGTGGTTAGTAGATTATTTTTTGAGCACATAAATTTATACTTAATTAAAACAAATAACTATATAGATATCATAAACATGAATGACCCTATCTTATCTACAAAAAGTGGTGTCACGATATATGGCTTGAAAATCTCGCAATTATTATTGAAAACCTGGTTGGCTTTTAATTACTTGAAGTTGTTTTATATCTTAAATTTGAATTTTTTTAAATTATATGTCCTAATGAGAAACCTCCTATTGAGAAAAACCATAGAAAACCTGATGCGAATTGAGCAATATTTATGCTTCTTAAATACTCTTATGCAGTTAAATTAAAAGTTTCAAATCATTTAAAGTATTACACATATTTTTTCAGTGCTTTCTGCTGGAAATTAGTATTTTTAAAAAGAATTGAAATATAAAATCATAAAGTTTCGATAAAAACTGAAAATATCTGAACATTTTAGGTCATGTTTTTTTTTTAATACAAAATTATTACATTGCTGTTAGCGCGCGTTTTTTACCGGAAATTGACGTTTTAAAACAAAAATTATCAGGTTTTGAAGGTTTATAATTTGTAATCAATTTTAGGTAACGTTAGCGTTTTACACCAAAAGTTGGTATTTTGAAACAAAAATCATTATAGTTCGTACAAAATTTGCAATTTTCGAACAGCTTCAGTTTATATTAACATTTTTCACAGGAAACTGGTTATTTTAAACAAAATTATTAGATTTCGAAGAAGATTTAAAATTCTGAACAACTTTCCGTTATGACAATGTTTCTCGTGAGAAATTATATATATTTTTAATACAAAATTATTAGACTTCGAAGGATATTTACAATGTTGCAACAACTTTAGGTTATGTTGGTGTGTTTCACCTGAAATTGGAATTTTTAAACAAAAATAATCAAATTTATATTTAATGATATTTGTTTAAAAAAAGTAAATGCACAAGCTTGAATTATTTTGGATTGTGTTAATATTGTTTGTCGGAAATTGAATTTTTCATTCAAAATCATTAGATTTCAGAAAAGATTGATAGTTTTCGAATAATTTTATGTTATTTAGGCATTCTACGTCGCAAATTAGTATCTTCAAATAGAAATCATTATAATTTCAACAAGATTTAGAATCTTTAAAAAGTTTTCGATTATGTTAGTATTTTTGGACAAAAATTTATTTTTTTTTATAAAAAAAAATTATATTTCAGAAATTTCGGGGATCATTCACAGCTTTTTTACAATTATGTATAGGTTATGTTTGGCGTTTTATACTAGAAATAGGTATTGTTAGTAAAAAAAAATCATTAGATTTCAAAGAAAATAAAAAAAAATTTGTAAAATTTTAGGTTTAGTTAGCGGATTTCACCGGATATATCGATATAGGTTTCAAAGAAGATGTACAATTTTGAAACATTTTAAGGTTATGTTAAGGTTTTTACCGGAAATCGATTATTTGAAAGAATAATCATTAAATTTTAAAGAAGATTTACAGTTTATAACAATTATTTTGTTATGTTATGTTCGTCTTTTTTGTGCAAAATTGTTTTTTTTTTTAATAAAAAATCATAAAATTTTTTATATTATCATTCAGGGTAATTAAATTCACAATTTTTGGTTTTATTGGCGTTTTATGTCGAAAATCGGTTATTTCAATAAAAAATCATGAACTTCACAGAAGACAAAATTTTTTAGGTTATGCTTGCGTTTTTCACCGGATATGAGTATAGATTTCAAAGAAGATTTACAATTTAGGAACAATCCTAGGTTATGTTAGAATTTTTCACCGAAAATCTGTTATCTTTAACAAAAAAAATTTGTTCAACAAAAAACAATTTTTGTAGGTTGTGTTAGTGTTTTTCAACTAAAATTCCTTTTAATAATCAAAAATAATACTTCAAAAATTAAACTTACAATTTTGAACATCTTTGTATTGTGTTAGTGATTTTCATTGGAAATTGGTATTTTTTAACAAAAGCGCAACGCTTGGATTATCTGTATATTGTGAAAAAAAATTATACTATGGAATACAGATAAGTAAATTAAACATCGCGCGCGTAGTGCACGTATTCTTTCCAGCTAAATTAATATAAATTATGGAAAGTGTTGAAATCCAAGCTTATTTACGTCCGGGAATGACCAATAAAAATTTTGAACGTTAAAAAATCTTTTTCCAATTTTCTAACGACTTATCCATACTCTATTTAAAGAAATTAGTAATGCAACGTTTCGGTAACGAACCGTTACCCTCCTCAGGCAGAATCTATATAAAGCGGAACATAAGAATTATTATTAAAAACTAAACCATATAAACTAATAGTTTTAAATATATTTGCAATTATTATAAAGGTTTAGAAAATGTTCTTAATAGAGTAATAAGGAGCGTATTTTTTGTCAAGTTACAAGGGTCAAAATGTATTTTATGTTTAATAATTTATCATCTATCAATATGAATACATCTTAACAAAAAATGCGCTCGGTATCACTCTATCAAGCAAATTTTCTAAACCCTTATAATGATGACAAATATGTTTCAAACCATTAGTTTACAAGACATAATTTTTAATAGTTCTTATGTTCTTTTACATCTAAAATATGCCTGACAAAGGTACAGTCTAGATGAGTCGTTGAAGAATTATAAAAAGATAATTTTTCTAAATCCTCAATATTTTAAGTCAAATTAAACAATTTTGCCGTAATAAGGATTTTGTAATTATGTATATTTTCTTTAACTGTAACGTAAGTCATAATTTTGAGGAGTTTCTGGACTCCAATTAGCGTCTCATATTCTGTCTATTTGACATCTGGCTCTCTTAATAACGCGCGCCTAAGTGTAAAAATGAAAAAAAAAAGACAAGTGAACTGACAAGGCCGAGACAAAAATATTCTGTCTGTCGTGAAGTGAAGTAGACAAAGTGCTGTACTCTGCAAT
This sequence comes from Andricus curvator, assembly GCA_932195095.1. Lineage (NCBI taxonomy): Eukaryota > Metazoa > Arthropoda > Insecta > Hymenoptera > Cynipidae > Andricus > Andricus curvator. Next base: position 332,148 of record CAKNYM010052359.1, read on the forward strand.
AGGAAGAAACCCTTTTGCTTGAGAGGACTATTGAGGACGTTTTGGCGGAAAATAAGTTTCTGTTGCCTGAGGGGCGAATGGAATACTCAAGACATTTTGGCGTTATAGACTTGATGATAAATCGATATGGGAACGATAGCTGGGGCAAAGCTCTCTCATAAAAGCAAAAGTGGTGAACTCAATAGCCAAAACCCTCACACTTTAAGATCCCATTTCTAAAATTATTTGTCATATGTAGATTAGAGTGGTCCAAAATAAGTGGCTGTTTGGATTTTCACGGGCGCCGGCAAATACTTAGTCTAGCCAAACAAATATATTTAAAGGTTCTTGTAAAAGGAAATAATGTTCAAGTGGATATTTTAGGAAATGTGCAAAAAAAATTTGGATTCTAAAGTTAGAAAATTTATTGGTCCTGATAGGCTAGCCAGCACTCGATTAGGGACCGAAAATACTGACTAGATGATGAGGAAAAAAATTTCATTTCTTTTAGAGTTCATTTTTTATTTTTGATACTTTTAAACACCCAGGATCTTCTACGAAATATACAAAACAAGTATTTGAATGAGAAACCTAAAAAATGTGTTGGTCCTAACGAACTAGCCAGCATCCGAATAGTAATCATTATTGAGAATTTTAATTAAATTTAGATATAATTAAGTCTCAATTAGCAATTCCACAGCGATTTTCAAGAATTCCTGATGAAGAAACAATATATCTGGAGAAATTGTAGCACATCTACACAAATTCCAGGATTTGGGATAGTGCTAAGCCCTTAGATCCTGATAAAAAATACACATCTGCGCAGATGTGTTTTGCTCATGAGGATTCTCGGTCTTTCTGCAGTCCGATTTCCTGAAATCGAATAGCACAGGTACATGTTAAGTTTCTTCACCGTAACTTTGAGCCACTGATCCTTCTTTTTAATAGCACATCTGCATTTTTTATTTGTCAAGCAAAACCAATTCTAGTTGATTAATAATATAATTATTATTAATTATCTGAGAAAATTATAGAAGAATTAAGTGTAATTTAATAATAAATCAATAATTACATCATAATTTTATTTTTGCATCCATTTTTGGAAAATTTGTAGTTGTTAAGTTTCTCCAGCAGGAAACTCGGAGGTTCTTGAAGGCTGATTCAACTGAATGCGACTTTGTGCATTAATATCTAGCATATCTACAGTTTTGCATATAAATTATTGGAATTCGCCATTTTTTGTTTTTCTTTTAATGAATAGAGCATTTTCGATTAACCCAAGAACAGAACTATTTTTTTCAAAAACTCTCACACCTTAAAAGGTACAGATTCAAACGCGTTTTATTGAATATCTCGGTTTGTTTCAAATGTAGTTGTACAGATTCTTCATCAGGATGGCAGAAATATCGTCTAGCTCTCCAAAAAAGGTGGTCGGGATTGTGCTTCGTGTTACCAACCATCTACGTTAAAATATCGAAGATAATTTTATATTTAAGGTTTTAAAGTTAATGTTTCCTTCAAAGGTGTATTTTCCTTTTATACTATATATTTAAGAATTTAAAGCATGTGTTGATGAATCGTTCAAATACCGAAGTTTCTTTTATATTAAATAACGAAAACTTTCTTTTTAGATATTGAACAAAGCAATTACATAGGTACTCTGAATTTATATAATGAATTACTAATAATTAGCATAATAAAGTATTGAAATAGGAATATTTTTACTGTTTCGAAAATAAATTGAAAAAAGCTTCCTAGAGCAGAGTTTTTACTGCGGTTTAAATAATTGCAGATTCCAAACTCTATCCCTTATTCACCTGTTTCAACCTTTAAAAATAATTCCTCTTTTCCCTGTTTTCAAGAAAATTCCTCTTTTTTCTGTTTTTTTTTGTCGAAATGTGAACTGAATTAATAGAACCCGATAAGAAAACTCAACTTTTTTTAAGTTGAAATCTAATTCTTTTTAATTTAAAAGTCTACTATTACATTTTTTGTTCAGAATCTATCTTTTTTGGTTGATAATTAAACTATTTTGGTAAAAATGTATGTAAATATTTGGTTGAAAATTCAACTATTATGTTAAAAAGTCATTTTTTTGGTTAAGAATTCACCTTTTTTGCTTGAAAGTTAGTTCTTTTTATTTGAAAAGTCTACTATTATATTTTTGATTCAGAATTCATCTCTTTCAGTTAAAAATTCTATTATTTTATTAAACATTTAATTGTTTTGTTTAAAAGTAATCATATTCTTAATCCAGAATTTATCTCATTTGATTATCAATCCTACTATTTAATCAAAATTTTAATTATTTAGTTAGAAATTCAACTATTTTCTTAAAAAGTAATATTTCTTAGTTGAAAGATAATTATTTTTATTTGAAAAGTCTACTATTGTATTTTAGGTTCAGGATTCATCTCTTTTTGTTACAAATTCTACTAATTGGTGAAAATTTTTTTTGAAAATTCAAGTATTTTTTTTTAACATTCGTCGTTTTGGATTGAAAATTCATCTGTTGATAAAAAAGTAATTTTTTTTTTATTGTAAATTAATTTTTCCTGGTTGTAAATTCATCTTTGTATTTGGAAATTCAACTGTTTTGTTAAAAATTCAACTTTTTTGTTGAAAATGTGTCTCTTTGGCTTGAAAGTTCAACCATTTGGTAAATTCAACTTTCTCGATCAAACATGAACTTTTTTGTTGAAAATTTATCCCATTGGGCTTAAAAGTATAATGTTTTCTGGAACGTTCGCTGGAAAGCTTATCTCTTTCGTTGAAAATTGTTTTTGTTGGGGGGTAAAATTAATTTTCTTTTAGTCGAAAATTTCCGCTATTTTATTTAAAATGCAATATATTTCAACACGAAATCTCAGGAATATGGTAGCTACATCAATTTCATTAAAAATATTTTATTTTTCTGTTTTTAAGTTATTTTTTTGAAAAATCATTTTATTTCTCCTGTACTTATATATTTTGCAGTGAAGTTCTGAAATGTTACATTCTTTTCAAAATTCATATGATGAAGCAATTATTAATTAATAATAATTATTATAAACGCTAAAAGTTTAATCGGGAAAAATGTAATTTTTGTCCGGAAAAAAGCGGGAAATAGTCTGCAATTTTTCTATTTTATTTTAATTGCTCTCCATTTTTCAAACGCTTGTGTTTATTGTCAATCTTGGGCCATTTATGATTTTCTTTTCCAATTTCATCTTGAGACTTTTGAATAATATTTTATAAAAATTTCATCTATGAAAACAAGTCCCAGATTGAATAAATTGTTTCATAATTTCTTATAAAAACCACACTTATTTCGGAAAATTTTAATGTAGATTCCTGTTATCGACAGTTACCGATATCTCGTATAATCGAGGTTTCGTGTCTGTGCTAAAAATAAAAGAATTAACATCCATTGTAGCTGGTTCGTTAATAATTATGAACGCTCGTATTTTTTCCTTATAATCATAAAATTTACATATTTGATTTTTATGCAGAATGCTATGCATGGGTAATTCTCGCTGTCACCATAAAAACTTGTCGACGTGAACGGGAAAAGGTGATAACGTATCACCTTAACATGAGGATGGATCTATGGGTACTTGCGGTTATTCCACTGACTATAATAGTTGGAACAGAATATGCTGTGAAGTGTCGATATACAAGAGTGGCTAGTTTATGATACTACTATCGCTTGTATTATGTATTTTCAAAATGAGAAATGTGCTTTATGTACAACATATAATGTAAAATGTCCAATAAATTATCTCTGGAAGATAATATATAGAAAGGGATGGAAATTTTTGAATGGAAGTGGAGAAAGAAAGGGAGAGAAAAGATGCAAAATAATCAGAAATAAATTACTAAATAATAATAATCTTTAAATTGGTTCTTATCACTTATCGCGTGTTTTTGTCTCTTAATTTTTCTTTCTACCGCCGAGTTTGACAGTTTATTAATATACGTCAGTTGGAAATTTTATAAAATTCTCTTTCGACTTGAAGTTGTTTCGATTGAATGGAATATTTTTAGTTCGAATTCATATATCAAATTTCCATCATCTTAGATCGATATCACAATCATTTTTATCTGAATTTAGCCTCTATGGATCATTTAAAATTAGATGCAGTTTTGGGGAAGTTCGTTTAAAAAAATAAGTAATTACAGGTATTTTTCAGTTGCAAGTCGTTAAAATTGATCTTCCAAATTTTTATTTATAGATCTTTCAAATTGAAGAAGTTCAAACTGCAAATCGTTGTGAATGAAGAATTTCCAATTTAAATCTTTTGAAAATAAAAAATATGCAAGTTTCACCATTTAAAAATTTCTTATTTTGATGATTTACATGCGCAATTTCTTTAATTTGGAAGATTTGAATTGAAAACTTGACTTTTGATTTTTAAAATCAATGAAATCATCCAAATTTAAAAATTTTTATTTATAAGTCTATAATATTAAAGAGATTTAAATTTTAAATCTTTAGAATTAAAGAATTTTCACTTGTAAATATTCAAAATTGAACTATGTCAAAAAACATGTTCCAAATTACAAGCCCTCAAAATGAATATCGTGAAAGTTGAATAATTTACCATTCTGTATATTTAAAATTCAAAGATTTCTAATCATAAATACTTTAAAATTATAAATTTATTAATTTTGAAAATTTACAACAAAAAATGCTATTATTTTGATTAAATCATTACTTTCGAAATTCATTTTTTAATTATTTTTTTATTTATAAATAAATAAATAATATTTATAACTAAATATTCAAAATCAAAGATTTTGGCCGACGGCCATACCACGCTGAAAAACCCAGTTCTCGTCAGATCACTGAAGTTAAGCAGCGTTGGACGCGGTTAGTACTTGGATGGGTGACCATTCAAGATTACTGAGAGCTGTTGGCACATCGTGGGTGTGGTGAGCCCACACTTGTAGTTATTTATAACTACAAGAAAACTATCCTAGAAACACTACCCGAAACGGGTAGTGTCACGCCTACCCTGAAAGGGAAATGGCTTAATGGTATAAAGAGCTTTTAACTTTGAAAATTCAAATTAAGAAACTATGCAAGTTTTAAGTTTTACAATTAAAAATTCTGTAATTTTGTTTATTGCATACGAAATTTCTTAAAGGAAGATTTGAAATTCAAATCTTGACTGCCGATCTTCAAATTTATTCAAATTTAAGAATTTTTCATTTATACATCCTTAAAGTTAAACAATTTAAAATTGTGAATAATTAAAATTAAAGAATTTTTAATTGTAGAACTTTAAGTTGTAAAAGTCTAAAGTCGAGGATTTTTTAATTTTGACAATTTACGATGAAAAATTATGCAACATTTCAAGTTTAACAATTAAAAATTCTCTAATTTTGATGCGTTATATATTCGAAATTTCTTAAATCTGGAAGATTTAGAATTGAAAACTTGACTTTTTATTTCCAAAATCTTCCAAATTTGAGATTTTTTGTTTATATATCTTATTTTTCAAATTTAAATCTTGAAAATTGAAAAATTTTAAAAAGAAAATCGTTGAAATTTAAGAATGTGGGGTTACATTTTCAAAATGAAAGAGTTTTCAATTGTAAATCTTCAAAATTGATCTTTAAAATCATCAAAATCATCACAGTTTAATATTATTATTATTATTATACCATTAAGCCATTTCCCTTTCGGGGTAGGCAATACGTTTTATTTATTTATCTTTAAAATTGTGGAATTGTAATTTGAAAATCGTTAAAACTAAAGAATTTTAAATTCTAACTCTTTAAAATTGTACAATTTTTAAATTTTATATCTTTGAAATTGAAGAATTTCTAATGTTGAAACTTGACAATTAAAAATTGAGCATTTTGTAATTGGGAAGATTTGGAATTGAAAACTTGACTCTTGATCTTGAAAATCATCGAAATTTACCAATTTTCTTTCATAAATTTTTATTTTTAAAATTGAAGGGTCATTAATAGTAAGTCTCTTAAATTAAACTATTAAAAAACATTGAAAACTAAATCATTTGAAATTAAACAAAATGAAAATTGAAGGATCTTGAATTGCAAATCTTCAAGTTATTTTATTTTGATTTTTTTTGTTTGACGTTTTTGTTTTGATTTTAATATTTCAAACTATAAAGATTCAAAACTTAACAGGTTTGCGAATTCTGAAATTTAAACATCTTCAGAATGGGTCAGTGTCAGAAATCGCAGACATCAGCATAAGACTGAAAATTCTAAACAGTCTTTTAAGATCATCTTATTACTATATAAAATTTTATATTAAGGCCATGTTATACATTAGTCACGTGACCCAGCCAGTCCCGAGATCGATAATTTTTTTCCCATATTTAAAAATAAAAGTGAAAATAGAGCGGAAAAAATTTGGGAAAATATTAATAAATATCAAAGGACAGTGTGTGGCACCATGGATATATAAAATATTAATTTGTTTATTTGCACCAAACCAGCAAATATTATCAAGTGTAATTATTGCAACCGATGTTTGCATCATTTTCCTCAAGACATGTGAGCCAGAACCTCAAAAATGTTTCATTGGGAACATTAAAAATTGGTTATAGAGTTCTACAGCACGGTCGGTATTTTTGTGGATTTCCTTATTCATTACATTTTTTTCTTCAACATTTCGAGCCAAATGTTGTATACAAACGCAGATTACAGTTTCTTGATGCTTTCCCCAAAGTTTCAACTCGATATCTCATTTTGTGTGGACATGAGTTGTTGCACAAAAAATGCCGATATTGCTCCGGTTTTAATTTCTTCAAAAAATGTTTTCTCTAAATTTCGTTCCAAATGTTGTATACAAACGTATATTATTGTTTCCTGAGGCTTTCCCCAAAAGTTCAACTCGATATCTCATTCGGTGTGGACGTGAGCTGTTGCAAAAAAAATTATCGATAATTTAGGTCACGTGACTCATGTATAACATGGCCTTAACTTACTAATTTTTCTATTTGCTTCTAGTTTCTGCGGGGATAGAATCTCATATTTAAATAAAAGCAACAGATTTCTGAAAGACGATCAAAATCAAAATTAAATAAATATTGTATGAAATCCGATGCAGATATTATATTTATTTTAATTCAGGATTATTATTTATATTTTATTATACCATAAAATCTGAAGCATAATGAAATATAATTAATAAGAATCAAAATAAGAACGTAATAATTGCGCGTAAGGCGCTATTTTTCCAGTAATATAATAATGAATTAATAATATATGAAAAGTTAATTTAAATAAAATAAATACAAATTAAATTTAAAAACTTGCTTTTAGAAAATGGATGAATTAGCTTCAGTAGTTTTACAATGGTGTATTTATTATCAGGGTGAACAAAAGCATGTCTCTTAATACCCTCGTATTCTCAAAGGAGTGGTATTTTCTATCTTTTGAGAGACAGTGCAACTGTCAGTTAAACCCATCCTGTGTTTGTAATTTCATCTCGCATTAACCATGAAAAGCCTGTCAGGAAGATGAATACGTCGCATGGTTCGCGGACTTCTGTCTCCTGGGGAAGACCCAAGGTAAAAAAAACTCAGGTGCTTTGAATGAGCCACCAGCTATCTCAAATTTCCTGTGTTTCTACTGCGGCGTAAATGCGCTGACGACCTGTAGTTTACAAAGGTTGGACAGAGAAAAAGTTGCAGTTAAATGAAAGCGATTAAAAGTGTAGGTTGCTGCATGCAACATTTCCATAATTTTTTAACGCATGTTTAAACACCAAGGATGAAACATTTGAATGTTCTTAAAAGAAACTTGTTTATAATAAGGGAGTAATCTTATAATTACTAATATTATTTTCTTATAAAATTGGTCCATTTAAGTCTCGCAATACTGCTGTTAAGATCTGTTGTACTATGCCCTTTTATTTTTAAAACCCCGGTGAAATAGAGATCTATGCACCGGTCACCCTTGTGGCTAAAGTATCATTTAAGCCCTTTAGCAAGAATCGCCAGACAACTTTTTGTTTTTGAAAAAAAAGAATTTCTTCACTAAGGTTGGCTTAGAATCACTGTATGCATTTAATCACGACCAGTGATAGCCCGCGGCTGCATCTGCGTTCATTAGAAGTACTCGCATTTGCCTGGACATTTCGTCAGGGGAGAGGATAACTGCAGAAAACCATCTCCCGTGTCCTTAGCGTGTCCTTGGCGTCAAACCTCTCAATCTCGACATTAGTTAAAACGCAGCGAATACACAATCCGGTTGTACGTCGCAGCTGGTCACCCATCCGAGTGCTATCCGCGCTCGAAATGGCTTGACATCTGAACTGCTGCCGAGTCGAGATTCACCTCGCAGCTAATGCTGTCAGTGGGAGTGATCTTAATTATAGCGTAAGATTAAAGAAGAAACGTAAAAGATTTCAAAACACCCTTGTCAAAAAATTTGTAATGTCAAATTACTAAAATCAGGGAATTTCTATGAGAGTAACCTTAACACCTAACGGTCACACCTCCAAAAAAATATCTCCAAAGCCTCAGTAATAATTTAACTATTCGAAGAAAAAAAAACTTGAAAAGAAACGTAGACGAACGCAAAAAAATCGGAAAGCCCATGGGGTGTGAGACACCCCGTGTGAACGTTAAGGGTTGAATAACTTTCAGGGATAATAGATTTCAAATTTTTTAATTTTAATTAAGAGTTTTTTTTATTCCTTTTATAAGAGATTCTATGTTACAAATGTTACAATATTAAAAAATTCTGGTAATTGAATATTAATTGTCAGCGAAAATGAAAAATTGATCCGGGTAAAATTAGTAATAATAATAATAATTTTAATAAAATTATTAGTAAAGTTTTAATTTTATTATTTTATAAACTTATAAACATATAACATAAAAAAACATTTATTTATAGTTTATTGCAATAGTTTATCAATAAGAAAATAAAATAATGTTCCTTTTTTTCTGTCGTTGCCTTCTTCTGACGACTATACTTTTAATTAACAATTTTATTATTTATTTGAAAAATCATTAATTTTCATCAAATTCATCCTTTTTGGTTGAAAATTTAACTGTTTTACTGAAAGTTCGTCTTCCAGGGTTGAAAGTTCTACTATTTTGGTAGAAAATTCGTCTTTCTCGGTTAAATACAAATGTTTTTGATTTAAAATTAAAATATTTTTTGGTCGAAATATTTACTATTATATTAATCGTTAAAAATGCATCACTTTTGTTTCAAAATTGAACTACATGGTTAAAGGTTAAGCCACTTCTGTACAAAATCATTTTTTTTTAAGATTCACCATTTTAGTTGAAAATTCATCTCTTTGGTTGAAAATTCCTTTCTTTTTGCTGAAAATTAACTTTTGTTACTGATAATTTTAAGTTTATATTTTTGGTTGAAAATTGATCATTTTTTGGATAAAAATTCAACTATGGGTTTGGAATTTCCTCTCTTTGGGTTAAAATAATGCAACTGTTTAGTTGAAAATTAACATTTTTGTTGAAAATTCATATCTTCGGGTCAAAAATTAATTTTTACATTCTCATTCTAATGAGAAGGTATTGGTTTTATGTAAAATTTGACATAGTCGGTTTTCATCAAATCTCCACGTTTTGAGACCCCCTGAGCTAGAAAAAACGATTTTTTACCAAGGTGTCTGTCTGTCTGTAGTCTGTCTGTCTGTCTGTAGCCACGATAACTTTCGAAAAAATGATCAGATTTGATTGAGCTTTGGCACACTTTTTTATGGCCGAAAAATAGAGAACGAGTTCGTTAACCAGCTATTTTGGATGAAAATTCAAAAAGTGAGCATATTTTGAAAATTTTTGAGACCACTTTTTTTGAAGATTTGAAAATTCTATGTACGGTTATTAGTAGTACGCAAAATGACGAACAAAATATTCTAATGACTTTTCGTGATAAAAAAAAATTACTGGAGTTATAGCATTTTCAAAATTCCAAAAAACAAAAACGAAAATAAACATTTTAAGCCGAAAAACGCATGATATGAAAAAAAGTCAAGAGGAGAAAAACATTGCTTCTTGAACACCCTATAATATTTTCATAACAACTTTTTGAATTTTTTGAAAAATAAAAAATTCAAATTTTAATCGCACAAAAAAATAATGAAAAATCACTGTTTGTGTTTTTCTGTTGAAAATTAATTGTTTTACTCAAAATTAAAATTTTTTATTTTTGGTTGAAAATGCATCTTTTATAGTCAAAAATTAAACTATTGGTTTGAAAATTCATGTATTTTGTTAAAAATTCATCTTTTTTGGTGGGAAATTAATCTGCTTGGTTAAAAGTTTATCTTTTCGGTTTTAAAAATCATCCCTTTTGGTAGAAATGTCATTTTTTGGTTGAGATATCAAATATTACATTTTTTGAAAATTCAGTATTTTGGTTAAAAATTTAATTATTTTCACCAACATTTAATTATTTTGTTGTTGAAAATTAAGTTTTATTCTGAAAAATCGATTTTTGGCTTGAAAATGTTACTATTTAATTGAAAATTAAACTGATTTTGATTGAGGCTTGATGTGTTTTGATTACAAATTTGACCAGTTGGTTGAAAATACACCTTTTTATGTTGAAAAGTCAATTATTTGGTCGAAAGTTCAAATATTTTCTTGAAAATTCGTCTTTTTTGCTTCACATCTCTACTATTTGGTTGTAAATGCAACTGTTTTGTTGAAAATCTAATTAATTTGTTGAAAATTTAACTATTTCCTCAAAGGTTATCTTTCTGGCTGGGAAATTCTACTATTTTTTTAAATATTTAATTATTTTGTTAAAAGTACGTCCTTTGGATTGAAAATTCATATTTTATATCGGAACAGTCATATTTTCGAGTAGAAATAAATCAATAAATTTGACATTTAATTTTTAATTTGAACTTATTTTATTCCGTTTATGAAAGATTCTATGTTAAAAATTTTACAATATTAGAATGCTGGTTTTTGAACATGTATAGTTAGACAAAATGGAAAATTGGTCTGGGAAAAAGCAGGAAAAGGTCTGGAATTCGGAAATAAAAATTCTGTATAAACCCTCTTTGGAAAAAAGAATTGAAAAGTTTTATACAAAATTTTATCAAATAATGATAAAATATCAAACAAGCACTTCTATAAATCAAGTGTAGAAAAATGAGAATATAAATTCTTTTAGATTTAAAATACGTCCATGTAATGCAAAATTATAATTATAATTTTATAAATTTCTTTACAATACAGTTTTGGTGAATTTTTGTATGTCTGATAAAAAAATGGAATAGATTTAACAATTAATTGCACTTGTTCAAATGTAATTAGAAAATCGATAGGATTCTATGCTAGAAAAAACATTTAAGTACAAATTGCTTATTGTAATGTCATCTTCCTTTAATTTGCTGCATGCCACAAAACAATGAGAAAAAAATTAATCCTTCCATACTTTAACACGTTTCAATTCGAAATATTCAAAACGAAAGAATTATACATCCAAAGCTTTACAAATATGAAATAAGCTTTTAACTCCAGCCTTTTGAAATATTTGAAATGTCAATAAAAATATCTCATGAAATGTATCTTTTAATCTCGGCAATGGTAATTAACCACTCATTACTGCAAATTTTAATTAACAACATCGCTCGAGCGTAAAAGATGTTCCTGTGATTGTCACTTATTCCAGGAAAGACTGTATCTGACGGATCGTTAATTAAATTTTGAGCTTCTTTAAGTGAACTTCTACGGGTAATCTGATTACTTCGTTATTATAAGGTACAAGTAGTAAAATCTGAAAGGGGCATGACAATGTACTTAGGAGGTTTAGAACTTTGTTTCGCAAGAAATTACAATCGCGATTAAACTTATAATTCCAAATTACTAATTTTACCTTAGGAATTTTGACTCGCTTATTATAAGACACTTTTGATCTCCAGGAAGTGGCTATAATTACTCTATCAACTCAGGGGCCGTTCAAAAACTACGGCACACTGCCTGTGAGTGGGGGG
>CAKNYM010052359.1:344083-358646 GCA_932195095.1 Andricus curvator
TGATTTTTGTTGGTTAAAAGTACAACTGTTTGGTTTACAATTAATCTGTTTTAGTTAAGGATTCAACTGTTTGGTTGATTTTTGTTTATTTAAACTGTTTTGTTGAAAATTGGACGAAGATTCTTGACGTGGCAGAGGTGTTAACGCAGAATGTGAGATCACACATGGAAAATATAAATATGAATAATAATTTTTTGAAATCTTGAAAAAATAACAATTAGTGGTTTTATTTTACAAGTACAGCAACTAAATACAGACTTCACACTCTTTCTCAGATTCCCCTCTTTTCCCCGCAATTTTTCGTCAACAATTAATTGTTTTTAATTGAAAAGTCTACTACTCAATTTTTGGTTCTGAATTTGTTTTGTTTACAAATGTTACAATTTGGTTGATGATTGAACTATTTTGTTGAAAATTTATTTTTCTTCTTAGTTCAAAATAATTTTCTTAACTGAAAATTGAACTAGGCTAGTTTTGGTTCAAAATTTATTATTTTCATTCAAAAATTCAACTTTTTGGTTGAAAATGAACTTTTTCCTTGAAAATTCATATTTTGTTCGAAAATTCAACTGTTCTGTAGAAAATTCGTCTTTTTGGCTAAAAAGTTCAACTGTTTTGTTAAAAATTTCTTTTTTTTTTTTGTTGTTGAAAATTCCACCATTTGGTTGAAAATTAACTTTATTGTTCAAAATTCATATCTTTGAGTAGAAAATTCAAATATTTTGCAGAGAATTCGCCTTTTTTGTAGAAAATTAAACAAGCATGCAATTTTCTTTTCTCTCTTAAATGAAAAATCTGTCTTGGTTGAAAATTCATCTCTTTTGCTAGAAAATTTGATTTTTGATGGTTAAAAGTACAATTGTTTGGTTTACAATTAATCTGTTTTAGTTAAGGACTCAACTATTTTGTTGATTTTTTTTTATTAAAACTGTTTTGTTGAAAATTTGACCAAAAATTTTGACGTGGCAGAGGGGTTAACGCAGAATGTGAGATCACACATGGAAAATATAAATATGAATGATAATTTTTGGAAATCTTGGAAAAATAACAATTAGTGATTTTATTGTACAAGTAAAGCAACTAAATACAGACTTCACACTCTTTCTCAGGTTCCCCTCTTTTTCCCGTAATTTTTCGTCGACAATTAATTCTTTTTAATTGAAAAATCTACTACTCAATTTTTGGTTCTCAATTTGTTTTGTTTAAAAATTTTACAATTTGGTTGATGATTGAACTATTTTGTTAAAAATTTATTTTTCTTCTTTGTTCAAAATAATTTTCTTAACTGAAAATTGAACTAGGCTAGTTTTGGTTCAAAATTTATTATTTTCATTCAAAAATTCAACTTTTTGGTTGAAAATGAACTTTTTTCTCGAAAATTCATATTTTGGGTCGAAAATTCAACTGTTCTGTAGAAAATTCGTCTTTTTGGCTTTAAAATTCAACTGTTTTGTTAAAAAATTATTTTTGTTTTTGTTGAAAATTCCACCATTTGGTTGAAAATGAACTTTATTGTTCAAAAATCATATTTTTGGGTAGAAAATTCAACTGTTTTGTAGAGAATTCGACTTTTTGGTAGAAAATTAAACAAGCATGAAATTTTCTTTTCTGTCTTAAATGAAAAATTTGTCTTGGTTGAAAATTCATCTCTTTTGGTAGAAATTTGATTTTTCTTGGTTAAAAGTACAACTGTTTGGTTTACAATTAATCTGTTTTAGTTAAGGACTCAACTATTTGGTTGATTTTTTTTATTTCAACTGTTTTGTTGAAAATTCGCCCTTTTTGGTTGAAAATTCAACTATGGGGCATAATTTCTTAAGTGTACCCACCTCGAAAACGAAAGTTGTCTGATCAGGCTGAAAATTGGCCCAATTGTAGTCCGACTAGATAGTACTCCTCACACCAAAATTTAATTTATTTTGATAATTATTTATCAAAGTGGAGGGGGTACAATTTTTGGGTTTTTTGAGAAAAGCCGTACTTTCAAACGTTTGTAACTTTTGTCCTATTGCCTTAAACAAAATTTTACTTGAAATGTTTTCGATAGAATTTTTCATAAAATTTCTGGTGGTAATAACGATTTTTGAAAAAAATCAAAATTTGACCCAAATTTTTGAAAATCAAAAATAAATTTGACTTTTTTTCAAACTTGGGCACTTTTTTTTTTCTTCAAAATATTTTTAAACGAAAGCTGAGATTTTTTCCTATAAGACCTCCAATTTTCAGAGTGGCAAATTAATTTGTCTTTGAGTAATAGAACGATACGTAAACAAGATGCCGTGATAGGGCGGGTGGCGCGCGATTTTCCCTAGTGCGCTCACGCCGAGGATCGTTGTGCAACGCTTTAGTGCCAGTTTTTTAAGTTAAGTAATATTACATGGTAATATTATCTGTCTTTCTGTTCGATTTTTTGGCGATAGTTTCAACAGTTGTTTTCTTTGCAGGCTTCTTTTGCGGTATTTGTTTTTTGCCATTCGAGAAGATGTCGTATTTCTCAGAGGACGAAAACTTCTTGAGTTGAAGTTTTCCGTCTTGAGTGGAAATGAAAGCGTGGTACTGTAATGTATCTGGCATCATGACAGCTTTGTCAAATCTGGTTTTCAGTCACTCGGTGGCTAAGGCGTGATTTTCTTTGCTGCTGAAAAAAATTTCGGTTTCCTTATAGTTACTGTTTGCCCACTGAAACAAAGCATGGAGAGTGAGCATGTGATGTTTCGGAGAACATTGTAAGCTTGAACGTACTGCTTGTCTCTTTATATTCGCTCCTATACCATCACATGCACCCTTACCATGAGATGTTCCATGGAAGTGCCATTCAGCTTGGATACCAAAATCTTCTTCATGGGCTTGGAGATTAACAAAGCTACTTCTTTTTTTGAAATTTTGCCCTGTACCATCAGTGAAATAGTAGATTTTACTTGGCCTGAAATGAGTTTTCAAGTATTCTACTATTATCTTTTGATACTCGTGAACAGCCACCATGTCATGAGCTAAATTATCATTGCGCTACATTCTGGATTATGAAGGCGTAATTCTCAGAAAAATCGAAGCAAATCAAAAACTCCCCAGGCAATAAATTTTCCTTCAGGTTTTTGAAGAAAAATGTAAATTTAAAAGATGTATATTCTCACTTCTAATTTTTAAAGCATATTCCAATTAATTTTACACTTACAATAATGCAGGCCTTTGTTAATTCACCCTGAAAATGCAGAGAACAGTTATTCTAGCAGCATATAATATTACTTAACTTAAAAAACTGGCACTAAAGCGTTGCACAAAGATCCTCGGCCTGAGCGCACTAGGGGAGATCGCGCGCCACCGGCCCTATCACGGCATCTTGTGTATGTATCGTTCTATTGCTCAAAGACAAATTAATTTGCCACTCTAAAAATTGGAGGTCTTAGAGGAAACAATCTCAGCTTTCTTTTAAAACTATTTTGAAGAAAAAAAAAAGTGCCCAAGTTTGAAAAAAAGTTAAATTTATTTTTGATTTTCGAAAATTTGGGTCAAATTTTGATTTTTTTCAAAAATCGTTATTGCCACCAGAAAGCGTGTGAAAAATTCTATCGAAAATATTTCAAATGAAATTTTGTTTAAGGCAATAGGACAAAAGTTACAAACGTTTGAAAGTAAAGCTTTTCTTAAAAAACACAAAATTGTACCCCCTCCACTTTGATAAATAAGTATCAAAATGAATTAATTTTTGGTGTGAGGAGTACTATCTAATAGGACTACAATTGGGCCAATTTTTAGCCCGATCGGACAACTTTCATTTTCGAGGTGGGTACACTTCAGAAATTATGCCCCCTATGTATATGGTTGAAAATTCAACTGTTTGGTTGAAAATTTTCTTTTTGATTGATAATTCCATTTCTTTGGAGAGAATTTGCCTTTGTGGCTCAACATTTTAACAGTTTGGTTGACATTTTTTCTATTTCTTGAATAAAAAATCTTTCGTGGTTGAAAACGCATCTCTTTTGGTAGAAATGTCATATTTTTTGGTTAAAAGTGCAGCTCTTTTATTAAAATTATTCTGTTTAGATGAAGAATCCAACTGGTTAAAAATTCGTCTATTTTGGCTGAATGTAGATGTATTTGATTTAAAATTTAAATCTTTTTTTTTGGTTAAAATTTCAGCTGCTATATTTTTGGTTAAAAATTAATTTTGTTCGATTAAAAATTCAATCAGCGTCCTGCTTGAAAGTACAATCTTCTAAAAGATTCATCTTTTTGTTTGAAAATGGAAAATCCGACCATTCGGTTGAAAATTCATCTCTTTTGGTAGAAAATTAATCATTTCAAAAAGAAACTGGTTACAGCTATAGTTATATATCTAAAAATTTATAAAAAATTCAAAGAAAAACATCCAAAATTAGATCATTTTCTATATATGTATTAAAAATTGAAGAATTTTTAATCGCAAGTTGTTAAAATTGATGTTCCAAATTTTTCATGATAGATCTATCAAATTGAAGAATTTCAAACTGCAAATCGTTTAAATTGAAGAATTTTCCATTTAAATCTTTCAAATTGTCGAATTTGAAATCGTAAACCTTTAAAATTCAAGAGTTTTTAAATTTTTTGTTCCCTTATTTTTTTTCCACCGAGTTTGACCGTTTAAAAAAAATAGAATTTACTCCCCTATTTTTGTGAAAAATTACTTAATTTCTCTTATTTTGAGATCGTTTTGGGGTGTGAATTCTGTTAAAATATTATGTTTGTACGTTTTGTGTTTTATTTTCGGCCTTTATAAAAAAATATCAAAGAAAAAATGTTGACTTGAAAGGGTTGGGGGGGGGGGTCATATTATTGATCTGCCTGGGGGTTTAAACTTTGTTTGATGATCTGTGACGAAGAATGGTAGAGGTGTACAAAGTTTTCAAAAAAGCGTAACGTAGTTTTTGAACGGCCCTCAATGTACTCCTCTTATTTTGGATTATTTGCAAAGGAAATATCTGTTCTTGATTTAACAAGAAATATTGAGAAACGGTTAAACGAATCGAACTCGGTATTGAATCAACAACATAAATTCAGTTGTGTCAACGAAATGTTCTCTCTTTTGGCGTTATCGAGTGCAGTATTTGCTTTATTTTGTTCCCAGTAGGTCACGTTTTCTTGTCTGAAATCTTTATTTTGCAGTAAAACTCACGTTTCTGTAGTACATTCAATCGAACATGACTTCTCACGTAAACAGTTGTATTGCTTTCAATGAAAATCTCGCTACCTGAGTTACTCAAAACTTGGGGATTTACACCTTGCAATTTGAGAAACGAATTTCGAAAAAAATGCGTTGATTACATTTTTTATGACACATAAATGAGTCTGTTTGTGTATTGAGTAATTGTCGGAAAAAAAAATATCCAATTTAAAGTAATTACAGACATTACAACCCAAAATTAACTATTTTCGCGAAATTAGGTGAATAATAGGAAAATAAATTATTTCAAATAAGTTAATCTAGGTATGTACCATATTCCTAAGATTTCAAGTCGAAATATATCGCATTTCAACATAATAGTTGAATTTTCAATAAAGAAAAGATGAATTTTCAATAAATATTGCTTTTTACACCCGAAAAGAGGCCTTTTTAACGAAAAAGTTCATTTTCAATCAACAGAGATGAATTTTTAACCAAATAGTTAAATTTTCAACCAAACAGTTGAGTTCCTTACAAGAAAGTTCATTTCGAACCAAATAGTTGATTTTTTACCAAAATAGTTGAATTTTCAATCCAAAAGTTGAATTATCAACAAGAAGAATAATTTTTTACAGAAAATGACGAATTTTCAAGAAATACATGAAGTTTCATTCCAACAGTTGATTTTTATTCAACAAATTTAATTTTCAACCGAAAAAAAAGAATTTTCATCAAAATAGTTAATTTCACAAGCAAATACGTTAATTTTAACCAAAATGGTGAATCTTCAAACGAAAAAGATAAATACTAAACAAATTGTCGAATCCTAAACCAAAACAGATTAATTTTCAACCAAAGAGTTGAATTTCGAAGCAAAAGAGGACTAAAATTTAATAATTTTTGCAGAAAATTAACTTTTTGTTGAAAATTTTGGTGTTGAAAATTCAACTAAAATCTTTTATGGTTGAAAATTGAACTATTTCTTTGAAAATTCGTCTTTTTAGTTTATAAACTCATCTGTTTTAGTAGAAAATTAATGTTTTTTTGTTTGGCTAAGGATGAAACTGTTTGGCTGAGGATTCAACTATTTTGTTAAGAATTCGTCTTTTTTGGTTCAATTTAACTGTCTTTGATTTGAAATTAAAATCTATTTTTTAGTTAAATATTGAACTCCTTGGTTGAAGGTTGAACCACTTTGTTCAAAAATCATTTCTTTGTTGAAGATTCATCTTATGAGAAAATTCTTCTCCCTAGTTTAAAATTAACTTTTTTCTCAAAATTTAACATTTTCTGGTTGAAAAATCGACTGTTTTACAGAAAATCCGTCTTTGGACTAGAAATTTCAACAACTTAGATACACTTTTTTTTTTCTTTCTTGACTGAAGATTCTTTATTTGTTGAAAATTTGTCTTTTTGGTTGGTAAATTCATCATTGTGATCGACACTTCATCTCTTTGTTTGAAAATTTGTCTATTTTGTTGAAAAATTCGATTTTTATTTTGAAAATTAATTTTCAGCTGAAAATGTAACTTTCACGTTTTTGTTTGGAAACTTATCTTTTTTATTTGAAAATTCATCTACTCTTCAAAATTAGTGTATTTTGTTGAGAATTCGCCTATTTCGGTAGAAAATTATTCTTATAGGTTGAAAAATCGTTATTTTTGGTTTGAAATTCATCTCTTTTATTATGAATTTTAACTTTTATTGATTGTAAATGCAACTATTACATTTTTGTTGAAAATGTATATTGGTAGGTTGAAAACTCAATTATTTGGTTAAAAATTGAATTTTTTTGTAATACTTTTTTTTGGTTGAAATATCAACTATTACATTTTTGTGGGTTGAAATTCAGCAATTTGGTTCAGAATTCAACTGTTTTGTAGAAAACACGACCCTTTGGATTGAAAATTCATATTTGATTGTAGAAAAATGATCTTTTTTGGTTGAAAGTAATATCTACATTTTTAATTTTTAAACTGAGATTGTTTTGTTCCCTTTATAAAAGATTCTATGTTAAAAATTTTGAAAGATTCGAATCAGGAAAAATGAAAAACTGGTCAGGGAAAAATCACGTAATTTTCAAAATGACGTGTTTTTTTTATTTGCTATTCGAAGACAGATAAGCACTGCGTCACATTATGGAACACGATTGGTAACTTGATGCAGGTGCACTTTTTCAGAAAACCCAAAATTAACACTTTTAATTAATTCGAATATAATTTTTGCTATATATAGAGTAAACCTAAAATATCGAACCACATGCTCTGTATCATGCTACAACAAAATCGTTTATATTATAGCTTGTTTTATCATACTTTTGACCTCTTTCGGAAGTTCTGAAAATATTTCTGCCGCTTTACCCTGCGGGGAGTCTGTCATAATGCCAGCTTTTAAACAAAACTGGCACTTCAAAAAGAGCAGCAGTTTACTTTAGATTCTGTGTCAAGTGCTTTCAAACGAAAAAGTTACGATCAGCAAATATGAAACAGGCAGCCATTTTTTTGCACTCTTAAAAACGTCCTTTAAGACGGTGCTGGCTAAAATAATGGTAAAAATTCACTCATATTACTCCTCTTCTTTCATTTTTCTGAATTATCATTCATTTTCTCAGAATTTACAAAAAAGTTAATTTTTACCCAACTAGTTGAATTTTCAACCAAACAGATTAATTCTTTCACCGAAAGCGACGAATTTTCAATCAAATAATTAATTTTTAAACAAAATGATGAATCTTCTACCAAAAAATATAAATTTTTAGAGAATAATATAATAGTTCATACTTCTACCAAACGATATTTCAATTTTAAATAATAAAAAGAAACAGTTGAATTCAATTGAAAAATACGAATTATCAACAAAATAGTCGAATCCAATACCAAAACAGATGATGTTTCAACTAAACAGTTCTATTTTTGACCAAAACATGTTGAAAATTTAACTATTTTGGAAGAAAATTAACTTTTCATTGAAAATTCATATTTTGGTGTTGAAAATTCAACTATTCGCTTGATTCATAAATTCATCTGTTTTAGTTGAAATTTCATTTTTTTTGGGGTAAGTATGCAACTGTTTGGACTATATTGACTAACTAAAATATCCATATACAAGTTTGATGATGGCATCTGAAAATTAAAAAGATAGTCTTTTTAATGCGATTTTAGAGATAAAAAGTAAAATTCATTCCCTTTTATTAAATTAAATTAATAAGGTACTTTGAAATCGTAAAAGAAAATCTCCTCTTTTAATAACTCTGCCTATTACTGAAACATTTTCTCTATTTTCCCTGAAATCGACCTAATCAACAGCTGTGATCTCTGATTATAATCAAATCATACCGAATGGTAAATTTAATTTCAAAATTTGAAATTTATATTCAAATGAATACTTCAATAGAATTATAACTTTAAATGCCTTCATTTTAATTGAAAAATTTAATGTTTTAATTTGAAATTATTAAACTTTTTATTGCTTGGAAATTTAAAAAAATTGAACATCTAGGCTTAGAAGTGTTTATTTTGAACATTTCTAGTTACGAAACGTTGAATTGTTAATTATTTCAACAAGAAAGTGTATACTTTTTGATGACGCTGGAGATTATAATTTTAATCTGATCGGTAAAAAATGAAACTCAACATTTTCGATTGAAAATTCAACTGTCTTCAAAAAAATGTGCCTTTTAGCTGAAAAATTTAACTATTGGCTGAAAATGCAACTGATTTGGTGGAAGTTTAATCTTTTTGGTTAAAAAATTGGACATGGTTGAAAGTTCATCCTTGTGGGTTGAAAATTCAACTGTTTGGTAAAAAAATCAACTATTTAGTTAAAAATTCATCTCTTCGGCTTAAGAATTCAACTATTTGATTAAAAGTTTAACTAGTTGTCTAAAAATTCTACTTTTTTTAAATTCGTCGATTTCACGTGATAGTTCAACTATTTGGTTAAAAATTTAGGTTTGTAGGTTGAAAATGAACTTGTTTGTTGAAAATTCAATTATTTTGTTGAAATATCAATTATCATATTTTTCGCTAAGAATTCATCTTTTATGATTGTAAAAAATATTTTTTGGTAGAAAATTCAAATATCTTATAAAAAATTATTTTTAGCTTAAAAATTCATCTTTCCTGGTAGAAAATGAACTTTTTTGCTGAAAATTCATCTTTTTTAGCGTAAAATCATTTTTTGTTAGAAATTTAATTATTTTGTTAAGAATTTGTGGTTTTTCATTGAATTCCATTGTTTTTATAATTTTAAATTAGAATATTTTTTGGTGAAAATGTCAACTATTATAGTTTTCGTTGAGAGTTCATATTTTTTGGTAGATAAGTCATCTTTCTTGGTTATAAATTACATTTTTTGAAGGAAGTTCAACTATCTTCTAAAAAATTCGTCTTCACTGTTTTCGATTTAAAGTAAACATCTTTTTTGGTTACACAATTCCAAATATTATATTTTCGTTTGAAAATTCATTTTTTTTTGTTTATAGGAAAGTCATCTTTCTTGGTTTAAAATGAATTCTTTGGTTGAAAATTTAACTTTTCTTTTTGAAAATTCCATTCCATGTTCTACTATTTGGTCGAAAAATATTTATTTTCAGCTTGAAAACTCAACTCTTTTAGTGAAATTTCATCTCTTTTGGTAGAAAATCTTTTTTGTTTTAAAATTCAATTATTTTGTTAAAAATGCAATATATTTTCGACTCGAAATCTTAAGAATTTAAGACGTTTCATATTGAATTCAATATGTTACCTATGTTAATTGTATTTCAAAAAATTTATTCCCCTATTTTCGTAAAAAAATTAGCTTATTTTCCCTGTTTCGAAATTTTTTTAGGCTGAGAAGCCTGTAATTTTTTAAATGTTCATGTTTTTTTAATCACCCTACGTGGACAAAAATTTATAACTAAACAAGTCATATTTGTCCTTGATGTGACTACAAATAATGTTAGAAATGAACCAACAATATTGATAAAAAGTTTAAAGCAGGGATTTGCAGCAGAACTTATTACATAAGTACTATTTTCAATGAATCACATAAACAAATCATTAAAACAAAGATATTATATAGCTGAATTAAGAATTTTTGAACTTTTTATATGGTGTTAATGAAATAGGATTAATTTTGACAGAGGTTTGAAATTTATAATTGACAAAGCAGTTTACCTTGCAATCAAAAATATTATAAGGGCCTATTTGAAATAGAAATATGTGAAATTAATAGCAGTACTAGTTTTTAAACCTTTTTCCGAATTTCTTACTAACTAAAAATTTTGACTTGAGGTTTCGATTTTTTATGACATCAAGCGTAACAAACTCGGATCCAGCTTTGCTGTACTACCGGGGTTTAAGGCATTCATATTGGAAGAGAGAAAGGGACTTATAGTAAGAGGTATAAACTTTAAATCAATCTAGAATTTCCTTATTGCTTATTGAAACAACACGTTGGTTCCGCAATACTGTTCCGACCCACGTCGCTGATCAATCTCTCCAGCAATCACCCCAGGTGAAGAGCTTCACAAAGTCATACGTCATAGATCCCAAAAAATAAACATACGAAAGAATAAATTTTACTTAATCCCTCCTTAATGTTTCTCTCACACTTAATGACTCCGACCAGAATATAAAAAATCGCCTATTTTACTGACTCCAGTTTTTATTGTCGGTCTGCTCGACTATTTCGATTTTCACGATGGCTGGACTTTCCTAAATTACAGTCTTTGTACACGCTAAATACGTAAGATGGAAAACGCTGGCAAAGTAATTCCTTGCTGAGACCTCGGGAATTCGCGTCGTTGGCACTCTAACGAGGTACAAGGGGCGTTTGCTCGTTTTCTCTTTCTGAATTTTACAAATGCAGTCTGCGAGGGCTATGTCCTGAAACAATGCGAAGGGGTTTGGGGGGTGGAATGGGCACCCTCGGTAACAGCTGGACGAAGAGGCGCGAACGTAAAGTCGAGAAACAAGCAATTGAATCAGACTGAAAGGGAGAGGACCTAGAAGGTGGATAATTTTAGAAGTGTGCATACGCATAAAGAGAAAACATAAATGCTCAGAGAAGATGGTTTAATAATATACACAGAACTGTCCAGCTGGTGCAAGTGCGATAATAAACGAGGGTACGTGTAAACACAATCTTACTGGATCCCAAAGAGACGTAGCATTCTTATCCTGTTCTATAGATGGCTTTATGACTTGTCGTCGGAGAATTAACTATGATTTATGTGGTGTGTCATACTGTCGCCCTTATCCAATTATGTCATTCAGAACCTCCGATAACAATAATCCAATTGATTGTCGTAATTAATTTTTTGTTATTGGTTGACCTGCTGAACTTACATCAATGACAATTAAGGGTTCTCCAAGGACGATCGGCTTCTTTGGAAGCAATCAAATAATTAGGAACTTTTTATAGAACAGTTGCTGTAATGCGGGGCTAAGCGGGAGATGTTTTTAGATTTTTCACAATAAATTACATGAAGGGAGTTCGCAAAGGTGTTATGATACGGGACACTTCTCTCATTAAATAATTAACATTTAAGTCTTTGTCCATAGTTTAAAGAACAATATTATCAACTTATTTTCAGAAAACAGTGGAATTTTCAGACCAAAAAGTTGAATTTTTGAAAATAAAGTTCATTTTCAGCCAAGAGAGATGCATTTTCAATCAAGAAAGATGACTTTTCTACCATGAAAGATGAATATTCATCGAAATTTAAGAATTTTAAATTAGATTAAAATCAAATTCAAAATCCCATTTAACGTTCAATAATCAAGTTAATGTATAGAATTCCTGGAAAAAAAATTGTGTCTTTGCACAAAAATAAAAAAGAGGAAAGAAAAATGGAAGGCAACCAACCAAATCCCCTTCCTTCTCTTTTTTATTTCTTTCGTCTTTTTTATTTTTATTATTATCAAATCACAATATGAAAGCATGCACAATATTTACCAAAGTTTCGGTGCTCACACAGCACCCTTATCAAGACAAGAAAAATTAGAAAAAGAAAAATTCCTCTTTTTTATTTTTGTGCAAAGAAACAAATTTTTTTGTTTTTAGGAATTGCAATAGGAGCATTTTGTGGTGTTTGTCCAAAGTTTATCGTTGAATTCTTGTTTTATTTTCAGGAATTCTATACATTAAATTGAATGTCCATAATTAAAAAGGATAGATTTTCAGCAAATCAGTTGAGTTTTTGCCAAGAAAAGATAACTTTGACAAGAAAGTACAATTTTCAACAATATAATTAACATTTAAACAGAATAGTTCAATGTCTTACCAAACAGCTTAATTTTTATCCAAGAATATTAATTTGCTTTCAAATGACGAATTCCCAAACAGTTGAATTCAAATAAAAAAGACGATTTTTTAAACAAAATACTTTGATCCTCAACCAAAATGATAAATTTTCAACAAACAAGATCAATATTCTATCCAGGTCGACGAATTAAAAAAAAATTAAAGTACAATCATTTGCAACTTACAAAAGATAAATTTCGAACGAGAAATGGAATAGTTAAATTTTCAGATGATGAAATTGATCGTTATCTGAAGAAACGAATTTCCAAAACAGAGTTAAATTTTCAAACAAATAGTTTAGTTGTTATCCAAAAAGTTTATTTTTCTTGGAAAATTGTTGAATTTTCAAACCAAAAAAAGGAATTTTCTACAAAAAAAATTGAATTTCTAACCCGAAAATATAAATTTAAACAAAAAAATAATTTACGAACAAATAGTTGAATTTAAAACTAAAATTATGAATCTTGAACAAAAAAAAAATGAGTTTTTTACAAAGTAGTTCAACTCGAAATCAAGTAGTTGATTTTTCAACACAAACAAATTAATTTTTTAACGAAACATGTGATCGTTAATATTTCAACCAAAATAGTTTTCAATTTGAAATCAAAAACAGTTGGATTTCACCAAAAATGATAACTTTTCAATAAAATAGTTGAATCATCAATCAAAAGAGATTAACAGAATAGCCAAACAGTTAATTTTCAATCAGCAATTGCATTTTTCTTCAAAAAGGATTAATTTTCAACTATTTTCAACTAAGATCAAAAGGATCGATTTTAATTTGAAAAAATTAATTCCCAACCAAAAAAAAAATTGAGCAAAATAGTTAAATTTTCAACCTAAGTGATGAATTTTCAATTAAAATAATGAATCTTTGAAAAAAAAGAAAACAATTTTCAAGAAACAATTTCAATATTCAACAAATACTTCAATGTTTCACAAAAAAGTTGATTTTTTGAGCAAGAAAGTTAATGTTCTACCAAAAAAGAAAAACTATCAACGAAATATATCAATTTTTAACCAAGTACTTGAATTTTTGACTAAAAAGGCGAATTTTCAACCAAGTATTCAAATTTTTAACTAAAAAAGATGAATTTTCAACCAAAAACAATTAAATTTTAATACAGTAGTCCAACTTTCAACCAAGCAGTTAAATTTTTTACCAATAAAGATAACTTTTTAACAAAATAGTTGTATTTTGAACAAAATAATTAAGTTTTAAACCAAATAGTAGAATTTTTAATCAAAAGAGATGAATTCCAAACCAAGAATAGTTGGATTTTCTTATTGGGTTCTATTAATTCAGTTCACATTCAAGAAAAAAATGAGAAAAAGGGGAAGATTCTTGAAAGCAGGAGGAAAAATAAGAATTATTGAAAACAGGAGAAATTTCGAAAAATTCGCAAACTTTCTTGTAATGTATCATCGGGAAACCTCAAATTGGTAACGTTATAGTTTATGGAAGGTTTTTTATAGTAAACATTTTTTCATTCTCACAATTTAAAGTTAATGCTAGAATAGAAAAGATTTCTTGGTTCGATTCGAATCGATTGACATATAATATTAATACATTTTATTAAAGAGTGAGGAAGTTATCGTCATTTATATTATATTTAAAATCGATTTTTATAGTAAAAATTTTTCATTCTCATAATTTAAAGTTGATGCGAGGATAGAAAAGATGTGTTGATTCGAGACGAATCGATTGACCTATAATATTAATACATTTATTAAAGAGTGAGGAAGTTATCGTAATTTATGTTATATTTAAAATCGATTTTTTTGCTAAAAATTTTTTCATTCTCACAATTTAAAGTTGATGCGAGAATAGAAAAGATGTGCTTATTCGAGACGAATCGATTTACCTATAATATTAATACATTTCATCAAAGAGTGAGGAAGTTATCGTAATTTATATTATATTTGAAATCGATTTTTTTAGTAAAAATTTTTTCATTCTCACAATTTAAAGTTGATGCGAGAATAGAAAAGATGTGTTGATTTGAGACGAATCGATTGACCTATAATATTAATACATTTATTAAAGAGTGAGGAAGTTATCGTCATTTATATTATATTTGAAATCGACTTTTATAGTAAAAATTTTGTTTATTTTCATAATTTAAAGTTGATGCG
>CAKNYM010052359.1:358656-406500 GCA_932195095.1 Andricus curvator
TTTTTATTTATATTATATTTGAAATCGATTTTTATAGTAAAAATTTTTTCATTCTCACAATTTAAAGTTGATGCAAGAACAGAAAACAAGTGTTGGTTCGAGTCGAATCGATTGACCTATAATATTAATACATTTAATTGAAGAGTAAGGAAGCTATGGTAATGCATAATATTTGAAAACACGGTCTTCTATAGTAAAAATTTTTTCACTAACATAATTCAAAATTGATGCAAGAACGGAAAAGATCCCTTGATTCGAGTCAAATCGATTGATCTATAATATGAATGAACTTTATTGACGATTCAGGAAGTTATGCTCATTTATATTATTTAAAACATCTGTTTCAAACAGGAAAACTTTTTTCATCGACATAATTCAAAGTTGACGCATGAATAGAAAAATCTTTTCGATCATAAATTTTCAAATAGAATAATTCTGACAATTTTTCTGAAGAATTCATAAAGCTGAGAAAGGGGTAGGGTGCGACAAAACTTTTCCCTTCCCTTTTCCAGCTCGAAAAATTATAATTTCGAATACAAAATTTGATTTTTTCTAATTTATCTTTGTATTTAAAAAATTTTTTTTTATGATTTTGTAATTTTGTATTTTTTGTGAATTTCTATTTTTAAATTGATCAAAATGAAGACTTTGGTTTGTCTGTTATTAAAAAAAAAATCACTAATGCTTCCTCCATGAGGAAGCGAAGTGGAAACACTCGAGATTGAATTCACAGCTAGTTTAATTTGTAAAGATAAATTTATAGTACTGGATTGATACGTATTTAAATGAAACTTCTCTTATCATTTTCATTGATCTCAGGAAATTATATTTTATTTAAAATATTAATGTGTTATAAATTAGAAAAATATTCAAATTAAATGTAAATTTAAACCATTAAGAAAATACTTGCCATATTGTAAATTTACCTTGACAAAGTAAAAACCATAGTTATTTAATTTCAAATATGGAAAGTAACATTTTCACACATTTTGATATTTGTAAGGCAAAAACCAAATACCTTATCTGAGTTGAAATTTAAGATAATTTTGTTAAGCCGATATCATGCTGTATGATAGTTTAAATAAATATCCAACTAAATTTACAAGTTAGGTTTTGCAAGCCTTTATTTATCGACTTAACCACAATACAGAAAATGACAAACTTGTATAAATATTATTTTTATCAAAAATTCTTCAGGAAACTGAACTAAACAGACTATAAAAGAAAATTTTACATTTATTTTACAGAAAAAAATTTAAATCTTTTTATTTTTACATAAAAAAAATAATGAAATGATAAAATATGAAACTATGAGTGGCCCGCTTTCCCCAGCGTGTCCTGGTTAGCCCTGGCTTAGCTTCAGAATGGACAGAAAAACTAGTATTTTATTTCATATTTATTGTCTTCTGAATTAAAATTCATCGAGTGGGACGGCGAAAGGGCGTACACGCCATTCCTTAGGAGAGAAAAAACTATTTCTCTAGAGTGTCTGCCTGTCCGGGAAATCGGGAAATGACCGGGAATGTAATTTAGTGACCGGAATTTTTCTCTCCAATGCACTAATACGCAAATTGAAAGTGTTTCGTATATTTTGTTATTTTACTTCTAAGTTGGAACTGGTTGGAACAGGTAATTTGTAAAAAAAAAAAAAATTCACTTAGAATAGAGAATTTCCCGAAAGAATTACAATTCTGAATTGAAACAGTGAATTTTCTAAAAGAGTTGTAATTCTGAGTTGGGACAGGGAAATTATAATTTAGACTCTTAGATATGGAATTAACGTAAAGAATGATAATTTTACTTTGGAATAGGGTGTTTTCGCAACGAATTATAATTTCGACTTTAGGACTAGAAATTTTCGTAAAATCCCCTGTTCCAAATTCGAAATCTTTCAAATATTTTTAAATGTTTAGAAATCCCTTAAAAATTTTAAAGATCGTTTGAAATCATTCAAATGTTTTAAACTCCTTTGGACTAACCAGGAAAAATTATAAGAAGAATAAAATTTTCTTTTTTTCACGTCTGGGAAACTTTATAACTTAGAAATTTAGGATAGAACCTAATAAATACGACATCATCCAGACTAATAGTTAAAATTTATTTGAAAATAATACAAATCGATTACGTTTCGGAAAGCTGATTTCCCACATCAGATCTGTATAAAAACCGTATTACGTATTTACGAAAAAATTAACAATTAGCCAAAAAATATCCATCGGGTAGAAACTCTGTTTGTCGTCTTCTGAATTAATATTTGGCGGGTGGAACGGCGAAAGGGCGTAAGCGCCATTCCTCGAGAGAGAAAACAATTTGGCATTTTGAATATTGTAATAAAAAGGACTTATCGTCACAAATAAATATTCTCTAGAATCAAATATTAGAAGCACCTTGATGTGGAATAACCAAACCGTTGATCCAAAGATATTAGATCCTCGGGAAGTCCTTCAGATTCTCTGCATTTGCCGCATGTTAGCTGGATGGTGAGTTACACCTATTAATTACCCTCACAAATTAAAGGATTTTATTCACTAATTTTAATTTTTGAAATTCAAAATTAATTAATTTTCGAAAAATTTAGTGTTTTTTACTATAAAAGTTGGAACGTTTTGTTTGAAGAGGGATCGAATAATGTTGATTTTCTAAAGTATGAAATCACGTTACGTGCTAACGTGTAAGTTTTCCTTTAACCGCAGTTCTGAAAATAGCTTCCCGAGAAACCCTTCATTTTCTCTAGTCTCCATCCTCCCTGGAGAATAAATCATACTTATTAATTGTGCTCACAAATGCAAAGAGCACCCTGCTGCAGTTGACAAAAGAAATTAGACAGTCAAATTGATTATAGGATTATTTAATCTCACCATGCAAAACGGAAATTTCATTATTGCAGATATTATTTTTCCACTGACGATCTTTACATAAATTGATGATTTCAAGTGAAATAGAGCAAAGAGATAAAAAAACGGTATAAACTCAGAGAAATGTTTGCTTGAATCAAACAAACATTTGTTCGACCCTATATAAAAAATAGAATTTGATTAAAATAAAATTGGTTTTAGTTTAACAATGGTGTGTTTGAATCAAATAAATTTTACTTTAATCAAAAATATATTTGTTCAATTTAAGAAAATATTTGTTTAACCCTATATGAAAGGAATAATTTGTTTGATTTAAACAAACATTTTTTCTGAGTGAGTGCAAGGGCGCGTTCATTGGTGTATCTTCAATTGATCATGTCATGAGCACTGTGCTCCCTCATAGAAGATTGTTTTGTATTTATTGTATTTTATATTTTTTATGGAAGGGGAGATTTTTTATTGCAAAAGGATTTCGGAGAGATGGAAAAGGAAATTTTGGGTTACAAAGGGAGTTTGAGGGGATGAAAAAGAGGATTTTTTTTATTATAAAAGGTGTCTGAAGGGATGGAAAAGGCGACTTCGCCTCCGATTTTTTATTATTAATTTATTAGTGCTAATTATTATTTATTGTTTAATATTCATATGCTATATAGAAGTATTTTATTTAGTTTAATTGATTTATTTAATCGAAAAGAATAAATGTTTTACTTAAGATATTGGTGTATTTTGAAAATTGAGGTTTTTTTCTCTTACGAACGTCAAACAAATTGACAAATCTGTATACCTATATAATTTTTTTTCTGTTAAATAGACCTTTTAAATATATCAATTGATTTATCTTATCATAACAAATTTAGTACTTAGAGTACTGCTATTTTCCAAAATTACCAGATTTTTCCTCTTACAATCGTTAAAGAAATTTATAAGTCTGTAAATATCATAACTTCATTTGGTGAAAGAATATTTATAAATACTTAAATCGATTGATATTGTCAGAATGAATAAATTTAGTAGTTATTACTTTGTTATATATATATATATATACTCGAATTTCGTATTGACTTTTCAATTGAAGGTCTTTAATTTTTCAATGTATAAAGTTTAAATTCTTTAATTTAAAAAGTTATATTTATTTTTAATGGCTCTAATTTCAAACTTGTAAAATTTTGTACTCACGAATTTAAAATGATTGAATTGTTCAATTTTAAATCGTTTAGATTCAAAACAGTTAAATCGATGTAAGGATTCAGAATAAATAATTGTTCATTTTAACATATTCGTAAAATTTCAAAATTTGAAAATTTGAATGCAGTTTATGAAAATTGTTCATTGCAAAATAGTTACAATTGAAAATTACCTTATTTTTAATACTTCAGCCTAAAATTGTACCATCTTGAATAACTTCTAATTTAAACTTGCATAGAGTTTATATTCAAATGAATCATCACAAATTATTCAATCTTCCAAATTTCTTCAATTCGTGACGATTCTTTTTCAATTCTTCAGTTTAAGATTTTCCAATTTTCAAAGCCTTAAGATTATGCTTATGCTGTATATTATTGAAGTTTTTTTCTCCAAATTTTATTTTCTTAGTGCACAACTTTCTATCTAAAATTATGAAATAAATTCAGGAGAGAAACAAGCGTTCTAAAAATTCGAAGTATTTAAAAAAGGAAAAAATAGAAAGTACTTTCGAGAATGTACTATGAAAAAATTTCATTTTGAAAAAATAATTTTTTACACTCTAATTAATATAAATATATCAATGAAACACCAGAAATATGTTGCAAAACAAATAGAGGGCTCAAAATGAAAAATTAATTTGATAAAATCGTCAACATAAAATAAAATGGAACTTTTCACTACAATTTTTTAAAGCTTTCAAAGAATACTTTTGTCGTAAAATCATTGGAAAAATAACATCGCAGTGACTAATAGATCATTTTTTGAAAAAAAAATTTTTTTTTTAATTTTTCAAACAATTTGTTAAAAAATGCGAGATGCGTAAAAAAAATGAAAGCGCCATTCGATGCTGCTGAAAAAGGATGTAAGATTATGTGTTTCCCTATTTTTAATGAAATCATATAACGGCCATAACGGCCATACCACGCTGGAAACACCAGTTCCCGTTAGATCACTGAAGTTAAGCAGTGTTGGGCGCGGTTAGTACTTGGATGGATGACCGTCTGATACTACTGCGTTGCTGTTGGCGGTCGTGGGTGTGGTGAGCCCACACTTGTAGTTATTTACTACAAGAAACTATCCACCTAGAAACACTACCCGAATCGGGTAGTGTCACGCTTACCCCTTGAGGCTCGCCGAAAGGGAAATGGCTTAATGGTATATATATATGGCGAAAAAGTACAAATAAATTGTTAAATAGTATACAATTGATATCCATTCTATTAGGACAAATTGGTTGCAGCGAAAAATTGTCCTACACATGGTTTTCATGTTTTTTTTTCTTTTTTTTTTTTTTTTTTTTTTTTTTTTTTTTTTTTTTTTTTTTTTTAATTTTTAGAATCGAATGGCTGTATTATTCTTCCCGAACCTAGCATATTTAAGCCAATTTTTTAACAATTGAAAAATCAAATTTTTTTATCACAATATCGGTTATATTTTACAGAATTTTCGATCCCATGGAACGTTGTTTTTTAATGGCCCTTACATGGTTATGCAGTGACACCCTTGAATTGTTTAATTTTGAATACTCAATTTTTAAAGCATCCCTTTTGATCACTGGAATTTTATAATTTAAATTCTTCAACTTCGAACCCTCCCAATTTGATACAGAATATAACATTAATTCATATGTGTGATACTATTCTGCATACCCATTTGCAGAATTAGCAAACAAAAAATTTAGGGGGATTAGTTTTGATTTCATTTTGAAAAAAAACTTGGTCACCTAAAGTAGGTTGAGGTATTTGAATTGAATACGTAGGAAAATTGATTTTTTTTTGTATTTTTTATAGCTTCTCTTTCTCGGTATTTCCCGAATTATGCACAAAATTCCACAGAGAGCGTGTGAACCGATTTCTGCCTGTTCGAGGTTGAGGAGGATATGGTTGTCTGGAATTTTGATAACGCAAAGGTCGAACGTGCTTTACCGCAAGAACCGCGGTATCTCCCTTAGGTAACCGCGAAATGGAAAAATCTCTAACTCTCTGGGCACACCTATATGTGTCGTTTCAAGCTCCTATTCAATAAAGGAAATGCTTCCAGGGAATATCATGTAATTCCCTCATTTTAAATACGACTTGAAGAACCCGTCTCTGCAAAACTATTTATAAAGTATTTATAAACTATTTAAATGAGTCTCTTCTAATTATGGTAGCTGTGGAGTTTATACCACAGGTAGTATCAATTTTCCTTTGAATTGAAGCTAATTTAATTCAGACTATGGAAACCAGTTCAATTCTATAATGAATACAGGGCCATTTTTGTTGGGCAGTGAATAGATGCGGTATTAATTAATTCAGTGAAAGAGATATTTTCAACAATTATTTATCACTAATTATACAATAACTCGAAATAGAGATTGTGTTCAATGGAACTGCATTCGAAATAAATGATAATAACATAAAAGAAACTTGAATGAAACGAGATTGGATATTTAATGTTATCTTTCTTCCAGAACCTTCTAAAGAAATTCACAAATCAAATTCAAAGTCAAAAAGGAAAGAGTAAAAAAAACCTCTTACTAATTTTCTTTTATTCGGTGATAACATCATCCCAAACTTTGTTATATTTTGAGAGACCTTTTTTTTTAATTAATTGGTTTGTTACGATGAATTTTTTTTTCTCTCATGATAAAGGATCTTGACACCATCCCAATTAAAAGCATGGCCATGTGTGATTTTATGTTTTGAAAGGACTAAGTGATATCTAGGATATCACGAATTGTTTATCTAGTTTCTTATCCCTATATTTTCTCAGTTTTACAACTATAATACCTTTGAACAGAACTCTAAATCCACGTATTCAAATGAAAAGTTTCCGACTAGCAGAAACCAAATGAAAGGGTGATAACTCGTAGAGACCAAATGAAAGGTGCTACATAATTGAGGGCGCTGATGTTTCCAACACAATTTATTGTATGAGATTTTAAAGCTTCGAGAGTTCGCCCGTGAGTTAATGCCTTCTCATTTTGTCTTTACGAGTTAGCACCTTTTCATCTGGTTTCTCTGAGATGTAATCCTTTCATTTGGACAAGACAAAATATCCTGTGTGAACCTAATTTTCCTAACATTGATTAAAAAATGTTTGACATTTTTCTAAAATAAGGTAAAACTACCATATTAAATCCATTATAATCTGCAATATTATTTTTTTCTGATTATTATTACAAATTGTTACATAACTAATTATGTTTTGAACATGTATTTTAATGGAATAAAATGGATAATGATCGCAAAAAATAATTTGTTTACACAATTCAATATTTTGTTGATTAAAAACTGGAGAGACAATTTAAGAGCTCCATCTATCAAATTCCTTACGACTCCTATTTTTTTAAATAGAATGATTAGAAGGAAAACTAATTGTTCTTCCCGAAGAAATCGTTTTTTTATACCAATCTAATCATAAAGGCTTCATCAGCTTTCATTCAAGTCATATCTAACAAATTTAATCTCCCTTCAATTTTAGTTTGGACAGTAAATTGTAATATTGGATGTAAACATTTTTTGTATTTACACAATGTGCAGAATCATCAACATATCTTTCATGAAAATCAAAATCAAAATCCATTTTTTTAAAGACTTAATTTTCTGAATCATCCACAACGATTTATGCTAAAATAGGAGTCAAAACTAAACCTACTATGGTTCCATTTTTTTTACAAAAATTATTAACGAACTGAAAATTAACTAACTGAAAAAAATATTTCATAGTTTCAAGCAATCGTTTTTTAGGAATCTTGGTATAGAGTTTAATCAAATAATACCTTTATTCTATGAATATTTTTACTTTTTCATATGGAATGTTTGGAAACATGACTATCACGCTAATAGAAATTAAAATGTGATTTAATGGTGTTCCAACATTCTCAATTAACTTTTAAAAGGCAGTGCTATTTTTTGTTGATGTTTTTGAAAGTGTTATGGATTCTTCGATGATTTTACTGAGTAGCTCTTCTAATTTTCTAGTAGGTGAACCTATTGTCGAAATTACTGGTCGTGAAGGATAGTCTCTTTTATGGGCTTTTACCAGGCCATAGGCTAAAGAAAGATTTGAATCAATTGTGTCAATTCCACATCTTTTAGTATTTTTACTGAAATATTTTTGAATCTTCATCCTCTCTGGAATTTTGAAAGTACCCTTTTGAATCATTCTCGTAGGATAATTTGATTCTTCGTGATAAATGATAATAGCGTAAAACCTTTTGTCAAGTTTTGATAAAAAATGGTACTATTTATAACCCGTCAGCTAGTTTAAGAGTGATCTTTTTGATTTTACAGAGTATTTGTGCATATTATAGGATCCTCCTAAGCATTAGGCCAGGAGGTAGAACTTGACGTTACTTTTTTGCCCTTTACAGCTTTAAAATTTTGAAGAGCTTCTTGTATGTTCGCACTGTGTTAAATAACTAAGAGTCTGTTTATTCAGCGAGAGCGGAGATTTATCGCGAGACACATGTGCCTGACCCTCTTCAAAGAGGACTAAAGTGACCGAAGTGACCGAAATACATAGCGAAAAAGGAACCTTCAATGCTTGAGAGACGAATGTCATGAACAGTGACTTGTAAAATAAAAGCTATATAGTCTATAAACACAGTAAATTCCAGTTGATCAAATTTATCCCGAAATTGGATAAAAATGATATCCAACGCTTTTGTATAAATTTCGCATTTTTTATTTGATCAGAAAATGCGTATCACAATGATCCGATTTTCGAAACCAATTGTCTTTCATGAATTTTCATGAATATCAATTGTCGATTATCAGTTGTTATGTCATGACCAAGTCATGACCGTCTGCATGCACATCGAAAATTGAAAACTAAGTTTTCGAGAAGAATCATTAAGTTTCGACGAATACTTGAACTTGCCATAGAGATTCAGAGCCCAATATAGGAAAATTGAAATTTATCTGTCACTATAAAAATAAAATGTTCTAAAATTTTCCATGTTGAAATTCGGGACTAGGTAACTCCATAGAAACATTTCAAACAAAAAATTAATTTCCAGAGTTGAATATTCGTTTTTTCGTTTGTTCAAAATTCATGTTTGTAACTGAAAATCTAAGTATTCCAGGTGAAGATTCATCACATTTGTGGAAAATTCATACCTTTGGCTAAATGTCCAACTGTTTTTGGTTAAAAGTTCATTCTTTTTGGTTGAAAAGTCTGCTATTATATTTTTTGTTAATAATCCTTTTTTGGTTAAAAATGTTATTATTTGTTTGAACATACAATTTTGTTTTAATTCAACAATTTTGTTAGAAATTCATTTTTGTATTCGAAAATTTATCTGTTTTGTTCAAAATTACCTTTTTTTTTGTGTAAGACTCATATTTGTGGGCTGAATAACTAATTTTTTGTAGAAAATTCTTTTTTTTTGGCTTGAAAATTCATCTCTTTTCGTAGAAATTTTATCTCTTTGATAAAAAGTTCAACTATTTTTCGTTGAAAATTTAACGATTTTGTTGCAAAGTCCTTTTTTTTCGAAATTTATCATTTGTAGTGGAAAATTCAACTGTTTAGTCAAAAATGTATCTTTTTCAGTTGAAAATTTAACTATGTGGTTAAAACTTGTATTATTCGTTTGAAAAGTTGATTATATTGTTAAAAATTTAACTGTGTTGTAGGATATGCTCCATTTTGGCTTTAAAATTCCAAAATGTAGTGCATCTGTCTGTTTTATTAGAGCATTTAACTATATACATTGTGGAAAAGTGATCTTTCTTAGTTGAAAATTCATTTTTTTTGGTTGCAAATTTATGTCTTTGGTTGATAATTAAACTATTCGGTTGGGAAATTCTATTTTTTTGATTGAAAATTAATTTTTCAAACTTAAAATTGAACTTTACCATTCCGAGTTGAAAATTGATCTTTTTTGGTCAAAAAGTAATATATTTTTCTTTGAAAATTCAACTGTTTTTGAAAATAGATATTTTTTAGTTGAAAATTTAACCATATATTGAAAATTCATATAATTTATTAAAAATGTAACGTTTTCTACAACATTTTCTGTTGGTCGTAGAAAGTTGTAAATCTTTCAGAATATAAATTAAATAATAATAATAAAAATAATTATTATTATAATATTATAGTCTTAATTATTATTATTAAATATAAATACTTTTAGAATAAAAAAAGTAAATTTCCAGTGCCACAGAGAATTTTTCTCTAATTCTGAAATTAAAATTAGAATTATTATGACATGAATAATCTACGACTTTAAATAAATGTATAACAACTGACAATCGAAAGGTATGAATGAAGTTGTGTTAAAATGAGATTTGGATCCGCAATAGTGGATCGTTTCGATCTAAAGTTCATAATCAGAATTATAAAATTAATTAATTTGTTGTAAGTAAAATAATAATTTTTTTGACGGTCATGAATAATCGAGATCACAAGCTTTAGGATTCAATTTTTAGAAATATTGGTATTTTTGAATAAATTTTACTTTGGGATTTTACTTTATCGCCTGCGAAACTCATAAAAGGTTCATGCTTTTTTACCTTATTCTATGACAAAAAAAACAGGAATAATGAATTTCATTTTGTAATCAGTCTGATTCCTTTGATTAAAAAAGTTACATTTAATGAAATTTTATAGTGTCTCTAAATCTAATTAATACCCATAGTGATATGAATTTTTTTCCAATCCTTCTTTTCAAGGATGGTAATGTACTCTTACGTTTTCTTCCATTTTATTCACTCCTACGCTAATTAATTTCAAACACATTTATTCCTATTATTAAATTTCATTAATTTTTTTCATTTATGAATATTTTATTTACCGTTTAAAAATGTATGTGGTTTAATGTTAATTACAATAAAATATTTTAAATTCAAGAAATCACCAATATTGAAAAATACATATGTATATCAACTTTTAATAATTCGTAACCACGAATAAATTTTAATAGCTATTTCACATTTTTATTTTCCACAGAAATAATTATTCTAATATATGTGCGTAAAAAGAATTTTTTCCAAAAACTCTTTATTCGATGAAAAAAGGATTAAAAAAAAGTAATTTTGGCGTGATTTTAGAGTTTAAATACCATCTAAAAAATGCCTATAGTCGGAATATCAAACATATCAAACAGTCAAAATAAATGAACTCAAAAATGACGATTTTGTCTATTTTTATGTCGTACATAAGATAATCAGTGTTACTATTATAATATTGGTACCAAAGCTGGGACTATTTGCGACCAAAATAAGGCAAAATGATATCCTAAGAAGTAAAGAAAACAAATATATATTAAAAAATGTAATAAGAAATTTAAATAAATAAACAAATTTATTTTTGTCCTGCGACCGTTCCACTGTGGGTTGTTAAGAGAAATGGGATACAAAATAATAATATATAAAACGTGAGGGCATATAGAATTATTAGAAAGAGGAACAGAACAAAAATTAATTGACGTGGAGAGAAAAGTTATAGGAGTTTTTCAGAACAGGAACGAAATAAAAATTACAAATTACAAGTAAGGACCGAAAAAGACAGAATTGTTGGAAAAGGAAATTGGATAAAAAAAATATAACACCGGCTAGAAAACGATAGAAATCTTGGAAATTCGAACAGGATAAAAAAAGTAAGGAACTGGCAAAATATAATAGAAATGAGTTCCATGTCAGACATGTACCTTCTTCGAGAAATATTTTAAATATTTCACAAAAAGTGAACTTGACATTCAAAGTATCTTTCTTGCTTCAACGTAAAATAAAATTGTTTCTTCAGCCTCAAAATATTTTTAAAAATTAAAATAAAAATGAGAAATGTAAGAACTTTAATGTGCAGTTTCATTCTACGTGTAACTCATCCCACCGTTGTCTGATAGGCTCACTAGTGGAATTCGTGGAATTTCAGCTTGGTTCGCCAGTCGTGGATTGTATAAAGTATGCAAATATGGACGAGATGGAACTAGAAAGAGAATAGTTGAGTGGAGAGGGGATTGTGGAATTGTCGAGGGGTGGAATGGGAAGTATGACAGTCGAGTCTGCTGGTGAGAAAGAGAGAGAGAGAGAGAGAGAGGAATGCGTAGAGTTCCAGTAAAGAAGAAAGGAAACACAATCCCGGGTGGCTGCAAGTGGTGTAAATCCAATTTGCACAGCATCGGAGGTTACAGCATTTCATTCATTAGTCCTTATTAGGCTGCATTATGCAAAAATGAGTCAACTAACACGCCAACCGGACATTAGCCCTTGCCCCCCCCAACCCCCCGTTGCTTTAGCAAGTTTACCCAACACAACTCTCGGTTAGATAAGCTAAGCGCCACCCGATGACTATCCGACCATTTCCCAAAGGACTCTCGACTACACCAAGATTTACGAGCTCAAAGGCATCCTGGATTACCGATAATTATTGCTGAAGTTTCACGTCCAATAAATGTATAGTGATGACAACCGGCTGATCAGCGTCAATTTTAGTTCATCTTTGACACACATAAAGTACTAAATTAAGAAAGTCTATGACATGTAAACTGGTTTTTTAATTTAACACTTGTTCCAATACTGTATTTTTGAAAAAAGTACAAAAATGTTGTAAAAACCGGATCATCAGCGTCAATTTTAGTTCATATTTGACACACTCAAAAAGTAATCAATTAAGAAAGTCTTTGAGGCGTGAACTTGTTTTTTAATTAGAAACTTGTTCCGATACTGTATTTTTGTAAAAAGTAACAAATGTTACGGAATCCGGCTCATAAACGTTAATTTTAGTTTATATTTGATACATACAAAAAGTAATCAATTAAGAAAGTCTCTCTCGTTTTTTAATTCATCACTGGTCCTGATACTGTATTTTTGTAAAAAATAACAAATGCTATAGAAACTGACTCATGAACGTTAATTTTGGTTCACATTTGATATGCACACAATCTACTAAATTTATTGTTCAGCTTCAGGTTATTCAGCTTCAATTTCAATTCATCTTTGACACACAAAAAAGTACTACATTTAGAAAGTCTTTGCGATGTAAACTATTTTCTTAATTAAACACTTGTTCGGATAGTGAATATTTATGAATGAAATACATTTTATTTACAATTAATATTTTTAATTGCCAGTTTTTCGTATTGATTTGATTTGATGTGATATACTTTATTGAAACCCAACAGTACAAAGTATCAATGAAAGAGTTGATACCTTCATATACATATAGTTTTCACATGAGGCTTGAGATATTGAAACTTTTGCGAGTTTTACAAATTTTGTATGTGGTCCGATACAGCTTTTGAGAGAACAGGCAGTGGATCGTCAAATATGTCAATATTCGGTTTGTCATTGAAGTAGTTAACACTATTACACGTTTTGAACATTGATGATAGATTGATGTTTGAATCAGGCTTCGGTAGATAGAACAGGCCTCGTGATCTGAATTCGTATTGAGGAACACGGAATGTTAGACTCCCCAGCAACGATGGGCACACTATCTGACCTCTTACTAATTAAATTAAAAAACAGATTATAGCATAGATTCTTCTATTTTCCAAAGAGCAAACTTGAGATTTTTGTAAGAGGCCAGTGTATTCCGATCCCCGATCAGGGTATCTCCCCTCCGCCTTCCATACCACGAATTTCAGAAATTTCTTCTGAATGCCTTCAAGTGCTCCTATAGAATTAGCATAATAGGGTGACCAGATTATTGAGGCGTATTTCATCTTCGATTTCACTTATGCATTAAAGAATAGTTGAATTGTGGCAATATTTTTAAACGGTTTGCTTGTGCGAATTATAAATCCTAAGACCCGTTTTGCAGAACTGAGCAAATTTCCGATTTGTTCATTAAATTGTAGTCTATAGTCACAAATTATACCCAGCTCTAACGTTGAGTCTACTCTCTATAAGCTAATATCAATTATTTTATAATGAAATATGATTGATTCAGTTTTCGAAAGTAGCTAATTACTTTACATTTATCGATGTTTATACTTAGGTGATTTTTAGAGCACCAATTTACGAAATTAAGTAGATCAATTTGTCTTTTCATACAATCCATAACATCAGATATCAGTGCGTAGATCATCGTGTCATCCACGTACGGCAGACATTTTGATTTAATACACTCAGCTGTATCTTTTACATGTACTAAAAATGACAGTGGTCCTATATTCGATCCTTGCGGGACACCTGAACATGGTACGTAGTGTTTCGATGCATATCCATTGTAATGTACCTATGGTTCCTGGATGTAAGGTATGACGAGAGTATTTTAACAATTCTAAAAGAAACTCCCATTTATGTGAACTTAGAAAGTAATATTTCATGATTTACTTCATCAAAGGCCTTTGGTAAATCGGTATACACGGCATCAACCTGTTTTTTTAATGCTTGATGTACAAATTGAGTTAGAGTACCTGGATTAGTAACTGTGAAGGACTTTGGAATAAACCCATGTTGTGCTTCTGTTAGAAATGGCGAACGGAGTAAAAAACTCTGTCGTATATACAGATCTCAAAAGCCTTTGAAAAATTATTCAGGACCGTAATTTGTCTGTTATTTGAAATCTCGTTTCTACAGCCATT
Source organism: Andricus curvator (assembly GCA_932195095.1). NCBI lineage: Eukaryota > Metazoa > Arthropoda > Insecta > Hymenoptera > Cynipidae > Andricus > Andricus curvator. Next base: position 373,216 of record CAKNYM010052359.1, read on the forward strand.
TTTAAATACTGGACAAACTTTTACTTCTTTCCAAACTTTTGGATAAATTCCTGTCATCAGAGATAAATTATAAATTTTCATTAGGGGTTTAACTAAGGCGTGCGCACAGTCTTTAGCAAAGAAGCTAGGAATATTATCTGTTCCCAAAGTATTTTTATTCGGCAGAGATTTAAGTGCTTTTAGCACCTCATTTTCAGTTAGAATCGTTGATGTGTTCATGGTGTCTAAAAAATAATCATCATCTTAATCATTTTTCTGATCCACATTAAGCATTGAATTGGATACGTAGGGAGGATTAGTATTATTATTTGCATGTCTTTCATATATAATATTGAAGTATTCCGCGAAAGTATCCACAATATCTTGAGGATCAGTGATTTCACTTTCGTTATGTCTCATAATTCCTGGTGTCCTAGATTCCTGCTGAAGACTGTGAACATAATTCCAAATCTGTTGCGGATTTTCCCGAATTTTTTCTTCCGCATCATTTATGTGATTTTGTTGAGCTGCTTTAATATTCTTATATAATTCTTATATAATCTTATATAATTTCTCAGTGACTTATATTGTTTATAATGGTAATTAGAACCTGATACTTTGAATTTTTGTATATGATTATCTTGCAATCGAATAGCCCTGGTAATATCTTTGGTGTACCAATTTGGATATTTAGCTTTATTTATTCTATAAATACATTTCGGGATGGTATCATCAAAACTATTTATTAATATTTGATAAAATAGTTTTCAAGCTTCGTTGGGATTAGAGCATTTGTCAAGAGTAGTCCAATCAACTTCTGATATTTTTACATAAAGTAAGTCATACCGTCCTTTTTTGAAATTGTATCTCGGAAATTCAGTTCCTTTTTTAAATATAGGGATCAATGGAATGATACAAATTTCAAAATTCAGCTCAAGAGCTGGATGGTAATCATCTTCATTAACCATAGGAAAATTCCCTTTATTAATTTCACATTTAATATTTGTGAGAACCAGATCTAGTAGCGTTGTTGTTAGCTAGTTTCTTGTTGTTAGTTTGCTCCATTCCAATTAAGATTGACATATCAGAAATCGAAGCCACCTTTGTATCATGTATTTGACCTAGTGTAAAATTTAGAAAGTAAGGAACATTAAAATCACCTATTATCCCCATTTGACTGTCATACAGAAAGTATAAATCCGTTGTGGGTTCTGTTATGGCCTGAAACTTAATAATATTCTTATTTGGTGAAATATAAATTGCTAAAATATAGCAAGAAAAACTTTTCCTTGCTAGTCTCAAACATAACATGTTCATCCTTTCTGAAATGTTAGTAATAGTCGACACGTCTATAGATTCACAAATGTATTTAGATCTAATAGCTATAAGACCCCCTCCTCCAGGACCACAAAGCCTATCAATCCGAAAAACTGAGAAAATGTGTTGGTAAAATAATTCCGAAGAATGTATTACAGTGCGTAAGCTTTTGTTTGGAATTGTTTTAATATTCACCGATAGAGCTGTATCTTCAGAAACAGTGCAATGAGAAGGCAAACGCCCGTTAAGGAAAATTGTTAAATATTATTTATTTTCGAAGAATGAAGCAAAGATAAGAATTTTATCCTTTAAAATCAATTTTAGTTTATCTATGAAATACAAAAGGTACTAAACTAAGAAAGTCCTTCTAACGTAAACTCGGTTTTTTATTTGTAACTTTTCCGATACTATATTTTCGTAAAAAGTAACCAATGAAATGAAAACAGGCTAATTAGCGTCAATTTTGGTTCATTTCTGACACACAAAAAGTAGTCAATTAAGAAAGTCTTTGATACGTAAGCTCGTTTTTTAATTCATCACTTGTTTCAATACTGTATTTTTGTAAAAAATTACAAATGCGATGAAAAACGGCTTATTAGCGTCACTTTTTGTTCATCTTTGACACACACAAAAAGTACTAAATTAAGAAAATCTTTGAGAGTCAAGCTCGTTTTTTAATTTGACAACTTGTTGCCATACTGAATTTTTGTAAAAAGCAAGAAATGTAATGGAAACCGGCTAATTAGCGTCAATTTTAGTTCATCTTTGTCACACATTAAAAGTTCTAAATTAAACAATTTTTTGAGACGTAAACTTATTTTTAATTGAACACCTTATCCGATACTGTTATTTTTTTAAAGGAAACAAATTATATTTACAATTAATATTTCGAAAAGCCAAGCGTTTTTACTGACAACTTTTCGTTTCCAATGAAATAGAGTCCGTGAGCTCTCGTTTTAAATAGTTAAAAAATTATTCGATAGAGCAGTATTTTCGAAAGTCCCGCACTGAATAGGCAAACGTTCTTTAAAGAAAAATGTCAAATATTATTTATTTTTGAAGAATGTTACAAAAAATTTAAATGTTATCCTCTGAAATCTTTTAAAAATATTTCTCCCTGTTATTAGTAAAAAATTCCCTCTTCCATAAACTTGCTGCCAGTTGGTTTCCATCATATTTGAGAACCATTTCAAAACCAGCCCAGCAGCAAAAATAAGCTTCTACCAGGTGTTACCCGTCGGAAAACAAAATATGCCAAGAATTTTGCAAGATAAACCTTTTGCGGTTTATCATACTTTGATTATTATTGCTGACTTGAAAGATTTTATAAATAAACTCCTTCTTAAACGTCATAGTCAAAATATTCCCAACTTTCAATTCTCGAAAAAATATTCAATACAGAATCATCTCATCTCACATATCACAAGTTAAAAACGGGAAAAACGTTAATTCCGATCCAGGAAATCCGGGAATTTGAAAACGAAATTTCACTAGACTCCGGACACCCTGTTCTCTATTTTTGATAATACTTTTTTCTTCGGAAATATACTTTTTTGAAATCTTTTTAGTTCCATAGAGCACTTTGAAGCCTGTGAATTATTTTGCAACCTAAAATTTTAGGAAAGTCAAAACCTAGCGTTTCATAAATATTTCAACATATATTTTTTTCTAGGAATCTGTATTATCATTAGAGAATAACAGAAAATATTTAACGTCTTTTTAGACTAGATGGAGCTATGAAAGAAAAATTTCCATCATGAATTATTTGAAATAATTTTTTCTAAAAACAGATCTTCTCCTTTCGCTCCGCTGGGCATCGAACCACAGAACTACTGATACTAAAAAATTATTTAAAATAATTTTTCTTTCATAGCGCCATCTAGTCCGAAATCACGTGAAATATTTTCTGTTATTCTCTAATGATAATACAGATTCCTTGAAAAATTTGATTTGTACCATCTAGCAAAATAAAGCGTGTATTTCTAAAAAAAAGTTTATTCTCTCGATCTCTCTAGTAGCTTAATGGGAAAGCACCTGACTGGGAATCAGTAGTTCTGTGGTTCGATTCCCAGCAGAGCGAAAGGAGAAGATGTTTTTTCACACAAAATTATTTAACATATTTTTTTTACGAAGAAAGAAGAATAATTCTGAAATTAAAAGATCATTCTAAAATCATACTTGAAAGCTGCGTGTTTAGCGCGATGGGACCTTAATCTTCATGAATGTATGACTCCGTATAACCACAGCGCCTTGCAGCATTATCGCATTTGACCTGCAATGTAACTCATTTTTATACAATTTTTAAAGTTCTATTCCCGCAGTCGTAGTCGGTTCCTACGAAAAATTCTTAAACGAACCAAATAGGAACTTCATTCCGCAGTTGAGTTATGTAAGAATTTGCATTTATGCACTCTTGGCACATGCATCAAAGAATTTTTCTAACGTTCGTAATAGATTTTCGAATGGCCATTATACGTCGAAAATTATTATCAAGACTACATATATTTATTATCTGCATGAGTACAAGCTTTTTTTACACCGTCTCAGTTATTGAAAAATTATCCAACATTTTAGAGAGCGAAAAGTGAACTAGGTCAATGGGAAATTATTCATGTTCTAGAATATTGAATTCGTGAAACTGTGCACCACAACGTAATGTTGACATTTTCGAGTACGATCTTGTTCATCGCTTTGCCAGTTTTGTTTAATCTAATAACCAATCAATGGACAATACAAATTTTGCAGAACAAGGAAATGTAATTTGGAATTTATTAGGTGGCAAGCGAACTTTGTGGGGTAAAAGTTTGATATTTTAAATAATTACAGGGATTATTTTGTTGAAAATTCAATAATTTTGTTAAACCACTCTTTTTTCTTAACAATTCAACCGCTTTGTTGGTGATTCGTCTTTTTGAGTTGAAAACTAATTGTTTTCGGTCGAAAATCAATTTTTTCAACTGAAAATTTAACTATTCCATGTTTGCTTGAAAATTTATCTTCTTCAATTGAAATTTCAACTATTTGGTTGAAAGGTCCTGTAATTTGTTAAAAAATTGTATTTTGTCGTAGAAAATTAATCTTCTTGGTGACTTATTAATATTTTTGGTTATAAATACATCTTTCTTTGGTTGAAATTTCAGGTATTTTCTTGAAAATCAATCACTTTTGGTAGAAAATCAATCTTCTTGGTTGAGAATTCATCTTTTTTATTCAAAATTAGTTTGTTTTTTTCACTGAGAATTTATCTATTCCATTTTCTGCTGAAAATTTATCGTTTTTGATAGAAATTTAATCTTAATAGTTGAAAATTGGTCGTTTCATTATAAATTTAACTGTATCGTTGAAAATTTTATTTTTTTAAAGAAAATTAATTTTTGTTCTGAAAATTTAACTATTCTATTCATGGTTCAAAATTCATTTATTTCGTTGAAAATTATTTCTCTAGCTGAAAATTTAACTATTCTATTCTTGAGTGAAAATTGATATTCGTTATTTGAAAATTGATGTATTTTGTTGAAAATTTGTCATTTTTGGCAGAAAATTCATGTTTTAAATTTAAGTATATCGTTAAAAATTCGTTTTTTTTTTCGTTGAAAATTAATTTTTTTCACTGAAAATTTAACTATTCCATGTTTGGTTGAAAATTTATCTTCTTCAATTGAAAATTCAACTATTTGGTTGAAAATTTCTGTAATTTGTTAAAAATTTGTATTTTGTCGTAGAATATTAATCTTCTCGGTGACTTAATAATGTTTTTGGGTAAAAGTTCTTGTTTTTTTGGTTCAAAATTTAACTATTAGGATAAAAATTCCTTGAAAAATTCAAAATTTGGTTGAAAATTCAGGTATTTTCATGAAAATTAATCACTTTTGGTAGAAAATAAATCTTCTTGGTTGAGCATTTATCTTTTTAATTGAAAATTAGTTTTTTTCATTGAACATTTATCTATTCTATTTTCTGCTGAAAATTTATCTTTTTTGATAGAAATTTAATCTTAATAGTTGAAAATTGTTCGTTTCATTATAAATTTAACTGTATCGATGAAAATTATATTTTTTTCAAGAAAATTAATTTTCCTACTGAAAATTTAACTATTCTATTCATGGTTCAAAATTCGTTTCTTTCGTTGCAAATTATTTCTCTAGCTGAAAATTTAACTATTCTATTTTTTAGTGAAAATTGATATTTTTTATTTGAAAATTGATGTATTTTGTTGAAAATTTTGTCGTTTTTGACAGAAAATTCATCTTTTAAATTTAAGTATATGGTTTAAAATTGTTTTTTTTTTTCGTTGAAAATTAATTTTTTTAACTAAAAAGGTAACTTTTCCATTTTTGATTGAAAGATCATCTTTTCCAGTTGGAAATTCATTTATGTTGTTAAAAACTCGTGTATTTTGTACAAAACTTCAAAAGATTTCTAGGAATTTTAGAAGATGTAAAGGATTTAAAAAATCTAAAAATATTTAAATAGAATCCTAGAAATTCCACGAGATTTCAATAAATTTTGTAGGATTACAAAAACGTTCAATAGATTAAACAATTTCTAAGGGATTTCAAATGATTTCAGAAGTTTTTAAGGAATTTTTACTGTTTTTACATAATTTCAAGGAATTTTACAAAATCTGAGACTTTCATAGGATTTCAAAAGGAGTTAAAATATTCTATAAGATTCTATAAGATTATAAGGAATTGATATAGATTTCAACAAATTTATAAAAAAATTGGTGAGTTTTTCAGAGATTTTATAGGATTTCAGAGAATTTCAACAGAATTCAAGGGTTTTCAATAGATTTTAGTGGATTTCACCGGATTTAAAAGATTTTAAGGAATTTCTGAGCTTTTAGAATATCTCAAAATATTTAAAGGGATTTCCAGGAGCTTCATCAGATTTTCTGAGACTTCACGGGATTTTAAAGATGTCATTACTTTTGAATGAATTTTGAAAGATATTGCAGATTTCAAAAGGTTTCACCGAATTTGACTTGATTTTTATGGGTTTACTATTGTTTATATTCGGAAGATTTCAGGGGATCCAAACAGTTTTCGAAAAAACTGTAAAAAAACTGTACTGTATTCGAGGGATTTTCATGATTTTAAAATAATTTATAACATTTTAAGGAATTTTAGATATTGTAATTGATTTAAAAATATTTTAGAGTTTTCCAGGAATTTTCGGAGAATATCAACAGATTTTAGGGGTTCTTAAAGGATTTCAAGGGATTTTAAAGCTTTTAGGGTATTTCAAAAGAGTGAAAAGGATTTCACTCGATTCTATAGGAGATGCATATTTTTTTACTATTTTTCAAAACTGGTCAACACCTCGATTTAATATTCAAAAAATTGCATGACACAATGTTTCCAATATTTTTCCAGAATTTACGCTATTGACACTTTTTTAAATTTCTGAAATAAGTTCGAAGTCTGCACAAGTGAGGAATTATGTTCATACTTGGAATGTTATAAAAAACGGATTTTTCCAGTTTTTTTTTACGACAAAGGCACGAAGTTTTTTATGTAGAGGAAAAGGATGTGCAATTGAATTTCCTATAAGATCATAATTTTTCAAAATAAAATTAGAAATTTTTTTGAAAAGTGTCGAGGCGTCAACGCATTTGAGCGAGAAGAATATATAGGCGGTTATAGAATTCGCCCCCCACAAATTGCACACTTTGATATTATTAAATTATGAATACTATTTCAGAATTATTTATTTTTAGAACTTGAATCTATCTTCAAACAATTTAAGATCCCCTGAATTGGAAATTGTTCAGTTTCTCAGGTGTGGAATTTGGAGATTATTAAATTTCGAAAATAATAGACTATTATATATTCAATTACTGCATTTAATACTGTTTAAATTTAAATGGGATACTTTTTAGCTATATTCTAAAAAATAAGGTCACTTGATTATGCTTCCTTACTCTGATACTACATGCCAAAGCCAGATAATTGTATTTAAATGAATCTTTAGATTAACTTTTTTCCCTCAAATTCTTTTCTACTTCTCTAATTAGAATTGCTGGAATTTAATTAACGACACAATTTCATTTTTCTTGCACAGGTGCAATTGGATTGTTTCTTTTCTGATTTGTGATCTCGGGCTAATGTGTTTCGCCTTAAACGAGGCGAAGAGAAAAGCCCGTGGCGAAATTTCTTTTCCCGGGATTTCCTAACCGAGGTATTTTAGCGAACATTTGCTATCAGGATAGGCGATCGTACATGCTCGTACATACATAGTTATACGGAAATCACGTGCAAGCACCAGAGATGAACCACCCCCGAGAGAGGATGGTGGCCTCGATTCCGCTTGCATTCCGCAAATCGCATTTCATCCCAGAAATAGACAAAGGTTCGACGACGGTTCGAAAATTTTTAGGACAGATGGTTTCCCGAGCGCTTGTTGCAATAGGAAAAGGACACGATCGAGAAAATTAAACGAATCTAGAAACGATGGTCACGAGGACGTGATAACTATTTTCCCTCTTCCATTACTTCATTTTTTTTTTACTTTTTTCTTTTTACTTTTTACTTTTCACTTTTTACTTTTTCTTTGCTAGATCGATTTTCTCCCAAAGGGGTCGTTCGAAAACTACGTCGCGCTATTTTGAAAACTTTTTCAAATCCTCCCCTTCTTCTTCACAGGCCATTACACAAAGCTTGAACCCCCCAGTGTGACATCACGAATACTTTTCTCTGATTTCACTTAACAAATGCCTAAAATTAAACCCAAAAGATAAAAGCACTGGTGATTTTTCACGAAAATAGCGAATGAATTCTTTAAAATTAAATTAATTCATAGATGCTATATTGAATTCTCTACAATTCTTAAGATTTTAAGTCGGAATATATTATATTTTCAACAAAATAGTTGAATTTTCACCAATAAAATCGATTTTTTTTTGTAGAGAAAAGTTGACTTTTGAACACGAAAAGATAAATTTTTATTCCAGAGGGACAAATTTTGTATAAAAAAGACACATTTTTAACAAAAGTGATGAGTTTTTGAAAGAAATGACTTTTCAACGAAATTGTTGATATTTCAAACTACGAAAATCAATTTTAACCAAATTGATGGATTCTTAAAGAAAAAATTTAACTTTTACCGAAAAAGTTGCATTTTGAACCAAATAGTTGCAATTTTAAGCCAAGAAGACGAATTTTGCAGAAGGCAGACGGATTTTTTACCAAGAAAAATGAATTTCCAACCAAGAACTTTTCTACCAAATAAGATGAATTTTCAATCCAGAGGTACGAATTTTCTATTCAAAAAGACGAATTTTCAAAGGAAAAGTTGATTTTTTTGTGGTTGATTCTGAACCAATATATTCAGATAATTATATTTTCCAAATAGGAAAAAAACAATCCGAAAATTTACACATTTCCAAAATTGCTAATATTCAAAATATTCTTTGTAGAAAATGTTAAATAAAAATATTTCTTTCAAGGAATAAAGGTAAAAATTATTCAGCCTGAATTAAAGGATGTTCAACCAAATAGTTACATTATTAACAATAAATATTCAATTCCAACCAAAAAACTTGCATTTTGAGCTAAATAGTTGAATTTTCGTGCCAAGAAAAAAAACAGCTGAATTTTCGACCAAAAAAGATGACCTTTTAAGAGAATAGTGAAATTTTTAACAAAATAATTTTGATTTCCAACATAGTAGTTGAATTTCAACTAAAATTATGAATCTTCAACAACAGCAAAATAATTTTTAACAGAGAAGTTAAACTTTGAACAGTTTTATTGAATTTTCAATAAAAAATATTATTTCTCAATGAAAAATATAATAGTTGATATTTCAACTAAAGAAAATATTTCCATTATGAATAAAAAACTGTTGAATTGATCAAAAAACGTGAATTTTCAACGAAAAATGTAATAGTTGATATTTCCACTGAAAAATATGAATTTTTTGACAAAATGGTTAAACCCTTAACCAAAAACAAATTGATTTTTAACCAAACAATTGGACGTTTAACAAAAAAATTTCTACTAAAAGAGATGGATTTTCAACAAAGAAAAAATTTGCATTCAAGAGAGAACAAAATCGTTGAATTTTCAAGCGAAAAAGGCGACTTCTTTACAAAAAAGTTGAATTTTCAACCCGAAAATGTGAATTTTCAACAAAAATTATAAAACTTGAATTAGCAGTTCAAAAAATTGGTTTTCAACCGGAAAAAGAAACGATTTTTAAACAATATAGTTCAGTTTTCAACTCAAGCTATGGGTCTTCAACTAATACAATGAATTTTTAATAAAATAGTTCGTCTTTCAACCAAGTAATAGAATTTTTAACAAAAAAGATGAATTCTTAACTAAGAATATCATAGTAGACTTTTCAACAACATTAATAAACTAAAGAGGTGAAAAGAAGTAAATAGGGAAAAGAATGTAAAGTCTGCATTTAGATGCCTTACTTGTAAAATAAAATCACAAATTTTTGTTTTCTCAAGTATTTAAAAAATTGTTATTGACTCAATTTTTAGAAAATTGCATAACACTATTTTGCTACTATTTTAAAAAATGTATGTTACCATTGACAGTATTTTGAATATCTAAAATGAGTTCAAAGCCTGTTACCACTTAAAGCTGAGATGTTACAATTTGCAATACTTTCAACTTGAAATTTTAAATTTAATTCCAAAAATATATCTCAAAAAAATTTGAATGGAATATCATCATCTGAATTTATTTGAATGATTTTCATCGCATTCTTTTTTATCTCTGGAATATAGAGAGAATGTGAAATATTTTTTCATTGGAAGCTTGATCTAGCGTGTTTTAAAAAACCGCAATTTCCATCTCTATTCCCTCTATGTAAAATACTCGACCACACAAAATCAGTGATCGATGAGTTTTAAAACATTTATGCGAGCAAAAAAAAAGGATGTTAGGGAAAAGTCAGGTATTTAAACAAAAAAATTACAAAAATCGAATTTCTATAAGAAGCAATTTAAGTAATTATCAAGAACAGTAAGGGTTGCCACCCAGTCACTTTTAGTTACTTGTTTTCTCAAATCACTTTTTAGTCACATTATCAAGATGAAGTCATTATAGACACTATTTTTAATAAAAAGATCTCTTTAGTCACTTTTCTTCCAATAAATTAATCCATGGGTTAACCTCTATTGAATTCAGGTGACCTACTTCTGAATTTTCTTGAATTCTTTTGAAATTTTAATTTTAAAGATTTTAAAGATTTTTCAGTATTTTTAAAAATTTCGTGGAATTTTCAAGAGCTTTGAAAAGATTCAAAGTATTTGATCAGATTTCCGAAGATTTCAATGATTTTAAGGTATTTTAAATGCTCTCAAGTTATTTAAATAAGAATTGGGGGATTTCGTATGATTCGGAAGATTTTCAAATATTTCGAAGTGTTTTTCAAGATTTTTAAGAATTTGTAAGATTTTATTATATTTTTAGAAATTCTAAGCGATTTTCAATTGATTTCAATAACTTGAAGGCGTTCCGAAGAATTTTAAGGATTTTGGGATTTGTTTAAAGATATTATGGCATTTTCAAGAGATTTGAAAAGTCTGAAGGTATTTCCAAGGATTTGAATTATATTAAAGGATTTAAACAAGTTTTCATGGGGCTGTTGAGAATTTTTTAAAATTTAAATTTTAAATCCTGGATTTTAGAAAATATTATCAGGTTTCTTGAAATTTAAGGATAATTTTTCTGAACTTATTTCAAACTTACTGAATTTAATGGATTTTTAACATACTTTCGCCGAAAAAGCAAAATCTTGAATGTTGAAAATAACCGAAAATATTATTACTTAAATAAAAAGTGTTTGAATAATTAAATTTTCTGAAATTTCAAATTACCGAGTATGAATAAAATTACTGAAAATACTTATTAACTAAATAAAAAAAAGTCTGATAGTGTAAACTAACGAAACTAGAAAAATGAAAAAATGTCGAATTATCGAAATTTCAACACCAGACTCTTTAAAATGCCGTAGTTTCCGATTACCGATTACTTATATTTGATATTCTCGAAAATTTCCTATCCCAAAAATTTCCTATCCCAAAAATTTCAAATTACCATATATAAAATAAAATATTATTCGAACAAATACAATATATTTTTAGAAAATTTTATTTTTTTATATTTTTTTCGGGAATTTAGTAATTTCGACAATTTACTAATTTCGGGAATTTGAAATTGCTGCATTTTTAAATTTTGGATTTTATAATTTCGGTCATTTAATACTTTCGTTGATATTATATTTCTAGTGTTTTGCTACATTCGGGATTTTCTTTTTTTGTCAAAATTTTTTTTTCCGTTTTCAGTTCACTTACATTTTTTTTTAATTTCATTAAATTCTTCTCATTTCCCTTCAATAACTCGAAAATCACACCAATTTTACTGGAAAAAATAGAATTTGTTGGATTTTTTCTAATTCATTTGAATTTAACTTGAATTGTCTTAAAGGCTTAAGAATTTATCCTGAATTCGTTAAAATATACCTAGAATTCTTATAAATTTCATCGAATTCTTTTATATTTAGAAGAACATTGGTCACATTAATAATGCACGCTATTCACTTTTAATCAGTTTTTAAGCTAGAAATTAGTCACTTTTGATCACTTTTTCGGTTTAAATAGATCACCTTTTCACTTTTTTCAAGTAAATTAGGCTGTGGAATTCCTGATGATAATAAACTAAAAATTGTAAAAAAATCATTCCATTCATAGGTAATTCTATATTTAAAACGGTATGAGATTACATATTCGCTCTTTAAATAATATTGTTCAGAGAAAATGATTTTTGTTATTTAATTTTGATTAAAAATTTTTGTTTTCAAAGTGGTTTTTATAAGTGAAAATTTAATTATTCCTTCTTTGGTTCAAAATTGATCTTTTTGAGTTGAAAACTCAACTATTTGTTTAAAAATTCATGAATTTTGTTGAAAATTGTTATCTCTTTGGCTAAACATTTAACTATTTTGTTGAAAATTTGTTTGTCTTCTTTAGTTGAAATTTAATGTATTTTGTTGAAAATTCGTCTTTGTTGGTAGAAAACTAATCTTCTTGACTGAAAATTCATATTTTTGGTTAAAAAATAAGCTATTTTGTAGAAAATTCATCGATTTTGTTGAAAATACAATACGTAATATATGTTGAATGACTATCTTCTTAAGTCAAAATTTTTCTTACGTAAAATCTTTGAATTCCTCCTTCCCCCCCCCCCCCCCATATGGTCCTACGTAATTTTCAAATGATACCTTATGAAATTCTGTATAACTGTTGCTACTAAAATTCATTAAAATAAATTTATAAAAAAAAAAAACTTTTTTTCTGTATTTAAATTATCGATCTCTTTGGTGTAAGATTGCTTTTATATCTGGAAGGGAAATTTATAACGATCAGAGAAAATTAAAAATTGGTCACCGAAAAGTCACGGAATTTCGAAATTGGGACTTTGTAGCATAACTACAAAGCCTTTGTTTTAATAACTAGGATTTTTGGTTTTTGGTTGAAGTATGGGGCATAATTTCTGAAGTGTACACACCCCGAAATAAAAAGTTGTCTGATCGGGCCAAAAATTGGACGAACTATAGTCCTATCGGTTGGTACTTCTCGCACAAAAAATTAATTTATTTCGACAAATATTTCTTAATGTGGAGGGGGAATTTTGGGGTTTTCGATGAAAAGCCTTATTTTCAAACTTTTCAAACTTATTTCCTGTTGCGTCAAACAAAATTTCACGTGAAGTGTTTGCGATAGATTTTTTTCCCATTTTTTAGAAGGTGAACAAATTTTTTGAGAAAAATAAACCACCCTACAGTAGATAATAAATCTACAGTAGATACTAACGCGTATCGTGTCTCAACTATTAATTACATTATATTAATTATTTAACATTCATTAGCATTTTTAATCAATGATTATCTAGTGATCCTACAATAGATAATCCTTAATTATAGGTACAAATATAAATGAAATAATTAACTATAATTTTAATATATTAACACATATCGTGTCTCTACTATTAATTACATTTAATTAATTATTTAACATCCGTTAGTACTTTTGATTAATGATTATCTACTGTTTGATCATTATCTACTATAGGGTGGTCTTCCCTGTATATGTGGAATACACTTCAAGAAGGTAAAATTTGTATCTTTTTGTAAATTATTAAATTTTGTTTCAAATGTGACTTTTCAGGAAATATGTTTTGATAAATTGATGATGACCCTGAAATAATAGTAACTTTTCATTCTCTTGTGATTTTCATCTAAATGTGGATCACTGTGGTACAATTGGCATTCCTGAGAATAATAAATTTAAAATTCGAAAATTTAAATTTGTTTTATTCCATTTATAAAAGATTCTATATTTAAAATGTTACAAGATTAGAATTTTGGTCTTTAAATAATTATGGTTGAAGCAGATGAACATTTGTCAGGGAAAAAGCAGGGAAAAGTGAGGATTTTTCAAAAAGAAGTTTTGCGGCTTCTCTGCAAATGGAGAACTAAATTTAAAATGATTAAAATATTTTTTTAGTTTTTTTTTTATATTCAAGTGAAAAACATGCATTGTTTTCTATCGATTGAAACTTAGCGGTAAAAGAGCGAGTGTATCTCTACATGCCAGTGAATTCGAGAACAGAGGAGTTTCGGCCGCGGAATCGTAAAACAAACCATTGCGTTAATAGGGGCGGTAAAAGAGGTCGACGCCAACGTACCACTTTTTTCGTTGCCAAGCCGCGCATTTTATCCATCAGAGGACAAAGGATACTGATATGAAATGTCGTTTAAAATGAGCGGAGGTTATACTATGGGCTATCCCAGTTTCACATCGGACGCACAAACTTTTTACCTTTCAACGACAAATAAACCCAAAGTTTTTATGTCTACTGCAAACATTAACTCGGTAATTAGTAACTTCTGAACCAGTTTGACAGAAAAAAATTTCCTTGCATGGATTCATTCATAGAGAAAGAAGAATGACTTCTGTGTTGCTACAGGTCAGGGAATTTCACAAATTCAGGAAAAGTCAGGGAATATCAAACTGCTCAGGGTTGATTGAACAAAAATTTGGTTGAATCAACCAAATAAATGCATTGCTATATGTTCAACCAAAGTTTTGGCTGATACAATCAGAGATTTGTTCGTTACAGCCAAATTTGTTGTTGTTTTAAACAAATCTTTTGATAAATGGAATATTTGGTAGATTTAACCAAAAAATTGTTTTCACTCGATTAAATGTTTTTTTGAATCAACCTAAATTTGTTTGATCAGCGAATTTTCGATAAACTGAAGTTTACTTCAATTTTATAACTTTATTTAACGTACATACATATTAATGTATGTATACCATTAAGCCATTTCCCTTTCGGGGTAGGCGTGACACTACCCGATTCGGGTAGTGTTTCTAGGTTGATAACTTGTAGTAAATAACTACAAGTGTGGGTTCACCACACCCACGATGTGCCAACAGCACTCAGTTTTCTCTAATGGTCACCCATCCAAGTGCTAACCGCGCCCAACGCTGCTTAACTTCAGTGATCTGACGAGAACTGGTTTTTTCAGCGTGGTATGGCTGTTGGCTATTTTGATTAAATAAACGTTGCACCTCAATAAAATTAGATTTAGAAAAAATGTGTTAATAATAATAAATAAGTCTTATCAATGTACGCTTTACTTATTTTGTTGAAAATTCAATAATTTTGGTGAACGTTCATTTTTTTTAGCTAAAAGTTCATCATTTTTGTTGAAAATTCGTAATTCTGGGTTTTAAATTCAACTATTTTGGTATAAAATTCAACTATTTGGTTGAACTTTAATTTTTTTGTTTGAAAATGTATATTTTTGGTTTGAACATTTATATTTTTGGTTTGAAAACTCAATAGTGTTTTTCAGAAAATTCGCCTTTTTGGCGTGAAAATTCAACATTTCAGATTGAATTTTTTTTTAGTGACTTGAAATCGTCTTTGGTAGAATTCAACTGTTCTTGGTTTAAGATTCAAATCTTTTTTGGTTGAAATATAAACTATCGTATTTCATGTTCAGAATTCATATTTTCTAGTTACAAATTCTAGTAATTATAAGTTTATGGTAGAAATGCTTTGTTGAACATTAATTTTTTTGGTTGATGATTCATATTTTAGATAAAAAAAACTTTTTTTATTGAAAATTAATTTTTTTAACTGAAAATATATATCCTTGTTTTGGTTGAAAATGTATCTTTTTTAGGTGAAAGTTCGTATTTTTTGGTAGAAAATTAATTTTCTTAGCGGAAAATTTATCTTTGGTTAATTGTTTTATCTGAAAATTTAATTATTCGAAGTGTCTCATATCGTCCCGAAATTCGGGATGAATAGTCCAATATTCTTCATAAGTTCGGATAGTCATCCCGAATTTTCGAGACGACTAGTCCAACCCCTTTTCCGTCTCTCTCAATTTTTTGGGACGGCTATACACAGCCTTAATCATTCCGTTTTTGGTTCAAAACTAATTTTTTTGGTAAAAACTCACCTATTTGGTTGAAAATTCATATATTTTGTAGAAAAATTGTATTTTTAGGTAGAAAACTAATCTCTTTTGTTGCAAATTCTTCGATTTTGCTAAAAATTTGACTATTTTGTTAATATTTTTTTTATTTTGCTGGAAAGTTTATATTTTTTAGTCAAAACTTCATTTATGTAGTTCAAAACTTGTCTTTGTCGGTTAAAAATTAAACTTTTTGTTTTGAATTAGATGTTTCTGTTATAAATTCATATTTTCGGTTCAAAAAATCAATTGTTTTTTCAGAAAATTCGTCTTTTTGGCTTCAAAACTCAATATTGTGGAATAAATTTGTTTCTTGATCAACTCAAAATTTTTTTTGATTGAATATTCAACACTTTTGTTGAAAATTCCTGCTCATGGTTTAAAAATTAATCTGTATTGATCAGGCATTTAATGAGTTCCCTGGAAATTCTTATTTTTCCTTTAATTCAACTAGTTTTTATTCAAAATAAAAATATTTTTTGGTGGAAATATCAACTTCATACAACACTTTTCGTAAAGAATTAATTCTTTTTGGTTAAAGGAATCACCTCTTTGGTTGAAAATTTAACTCTTTTGTTCAAAACTCCTTTTTTTTGTTGAAAATAAATTTTTTAAGTTGAAAGTTTAATTGTTTCGTTTTTGGTTCGTAATTGATTTTTTTGAGGTAAAAACTCAACTATGTGGTTTAAAATTCATGTATTTTGTTGAAAATTGGTCTGTTTAGGTATAACAATACTTTTCTTAGTTTAAAATTCTTCGCTTTAACTATTTTGTTGAAATTCGTTTTTTTTTGTTCAAAATTAATTTGTTTGAAGAATTTATTTTTTTTACTTGAAACTTCATGTTTTTGGTCAAAAATTAGTAATTTTAGGTAGAAAAATAATCTTCTTAGTTCAACATTCTTCGCTTTAGCTAAAAGTTTAACTGTTCTGTTATAAATTTGTTTTTTTACATTCAAAGTTAATTTTTTTTAACATAGAATTCGTGTTTCTCACTCGAAACCTTATGCAGCTTAGTGAAAATTCATCTGTATGAAATTATGCTTCTTGGATGAACAGTAATTTTTTTGCTCGAATATGAAATATTTGATTAAAAAAAACATCTATTTTGCTGAGACCGCAATAGCTATAATTTACAGAATATGTTAATTTATTATTTTCTTCAGTGAGAATTAAAAATTCTTTAAGGTACATTTGAAATCAAACATTTCTTTTGGATTTACATTACTTGATCTTCTTGGTGTAAGGTTGTTTTCATACCTAAATGAAAAATTTATAACGATCAGGGAAAATGAATAATTGGGCAGCGATAAGTCAGGGAATTTTCACTTGGGTTTTTGTAGCAACCCTGGATTTCAATAACTACGATTTTTGGTCGAACCAAAGCTAAAATTAATCAAATTCTTCTAGTTGATATATATGGAATACAATTCAGGAGGTGGTAATTTTTATTTTTCTATCAAATATTTAATTTGGTTTTAGAAGTTTCTTTCCCGGAAGAATATTTTTTTATAAAGGGAGAATGAGGCTGAAATAATAGTAACTTTTAATTCTCTTAAAAATGGTTTTCTTGTAAATCTGGATAAGCATAGTACAAGCCTTGGGGAGAATGATTTACCGAGGCAGAGAAGAAAACATGCGGTTTACATAAGTACCTTCCTTGTAATTCCTTGAACGCGAGAAATCGGGGTGAAGACAGATTTCCTTAGTTTTATGCTTTAGTGTAAATAGCTGGCTTTAGTGCGTCGTTATAAATTTTAATATAACTTTTATTGCCGCGTTTTATTAATTTTTCTTGTAAATCCCTGTGTGTAAAGCTGTTTACGAGCGTTACTAAACAAAATTTTCATTTTTTAGGATGATTGAATCTTGGTAAGAGTGAGATCATAAAAAGATAAATTTAAATTTCAGAATTTAGCTGTATTTTATTAAAACAAGTTGTAACTCTGCTTTTCTGTCAAATTAAAGGTCCTAGCGTCGAATCGGATCTTTCTCTAAGTTTAATTTTGATACTAAAATTAGTTTTTTACTTAAGAGCTATATTTTTATATCTGAAACTAGATTATTTAAAGTTTATCTGAATGTTCAGATATGTTCTCAAAATCCTGAATAAATTCCAAAAAATTAAAAAAAAATTTTTCCTGGTTAGATACCATGTACACTCGAGTAAAAAAAGTCCCAATGTGATCAAATCGGGATCCCAGATAAAGTCCTGCTGAAGTAATATTGGTATGAGACAAATCAGTATTTAAGTACAAAATTTTCTTAAAAATTGAACAAATTTCAATTAGAGATAAAAATAATAGAAAAATTGAATTTTTTTCAAAATGTTCATATTTGCTGATGAGACTTTTGTCTGAAAAAGGTACTGTTGAAATAGGACTAAAGTAACAAAACAGTTCCAAATATATGTTCGTTTTAACAGGACTTTCTCAGGGCTGCTCAAAACAAAAATTGGTAGGAATTTTCTGTGTTTCTGTCTATAAGAGGGACTTTAAATAAAAGTCAAGAATAATAAAGTTAAACATTAAAATTTGAAATTGTGTTATTCCAATGATATAAGATTTTGTATTAAAAACCTTACAAGAATAGAATTCTGATCTTTAAATATGCATGATCATAGAAAATGAAAAATTGGTCAGGGAAAATTAAGGGAGTTTTGAAAGTGAACCAAATTTAAATAACTAATTAAATTCAAAAACTACTGATGTTCAAAGCAGAAATTTGTATTTTTTATAACAAATGTCATAATTTAAATAGTTTAAATATCTCTCAATACATTATTTTTTCTTGAACACTCAGAGAAAAGTCCTTTTGCGACAAAAGGATTTTTCTTGACGTAATTGGAATTTCTTCTCAAATTTAAGGTTGAGAGGATTTTCATTTGTCTCAACAGAATTCCTTTTGCTGCAAAAATTATCTTTATGCGACTAACTTCACCCAATCTTGCAGCCAAATAATTCTATTTGTGTAAAAAATATATTCACGTGGTTCAAAACAAAACAGGCAAGAGGACGATACTTTTTTTTCAAGACAACTTTTTCTCTGAGTGAACGGAAACAATCAGTTTGACCAAATTTGTCTAAGAACAACCTATTTTTTCATTGAGATATTTGATAGAAACCTCATGATAACTTATTATATATATGTCTTACTAAAATATTTATTCCAGCAGAATTAATATTAAAACTTTTTCAAAATTTTTGTTCTATACTAAACATGTTGCACCATGCAAGCGCAAATTTGTACAATAATGATGATGAGTTGATGCGATTTTATAGCAATTTACCCTTAAAATGATTCCAAGGACATATTGAAAAATGTTCTATATTAGAATTTATTTAGATTTTAAGAAAACATTGAGATTTTCACTACTTTTGCAATGGCTTCTTAAAAAATTGAGAAACCGACTTCATCCTATCATATTTTATATAGAATTCCGATATGTGTCAATTATATAATTGAAATTAAAAATATTCAGGACAAATTAAAAAAGACATCTTTAAATTTACGGTAGGAAAAAATGTAGTCAGGATAAAACCGGGAAAACCCCGGTAATTTCAAATTTCCTGATTACAAGAAACCCTGATTGTATTTCCTGTTTAATTAAAAAAAAGAAAATGCGATACCATTTATTCTGGTTGTAAAATGTGATAACAATTATTTTAATTTAAAAAATTGTTGATAACAAGACTTTTTTCCTGTATAAAAACGACCACCTTGCATATTTACATTGTCAAAAAAGTCATTAAAAAATTGCTGACTTCTGATTTCCTACTAAACTCTTAGCAAACGAAAAGACTTTTTTATAAATAATAAAATTGTACAAATAAATTTGATTTAGTACAAAATTCAAAGTTGAATTCTAAAATTGGTAAATGTTCAATATTGAGTGCTTCAAATTGAACTTTATTGCAATTTAAGTACAATTTCAAGTTCCATTTTTAATCCCTAAAAATATCATTTGTTCCGATTGGAAAGCCTTAATTTGATAAATTCAATAACCTAGATTTCTATATGCTATTTAGTTATAATTTTGTGTACTAAGTATAAAAAATTAAAGGAAATGTACTATTTGTAAATATTACATTCAGTATTTTCTGTTCTAGAAGAAAGGATGAAATGTTGCCTAACAAAAACATGGGTTTGTCAGATAGAACAATTCGCTTGAAGTGGGTGGCGACCCTCATTGTGTCCCTTAACAAAGAAACTCGTCGATTACAAGAAAACACTTGTGTAAGCTCTGTCGGAAGCCATTAGCCATTATGGAAGAGGCGAGAAAACACTTTTATTTGTTGGAATCCTTGATGATCGAGTAACGAAGTTTCGCATAGAAACTAATTACGGAACCAATCCGATTCATTCCGAAATCTGTATCCGATCCATTCCGAATCAACCTGAACCGATCTGATGTCATTTTCCAATCCTTTTCAATTTGAACCCACATTTCAATTATTTTCAATCCCTTTTAATCCTTTTTAGTCCTTCTCCGCAATCCGAAGTAATTCGAATGATTTCGAGTTTCTGATAAAAACTGGGGGCGATAAACTCTTTAAATTTAAATCAGGCAACATTTGGCTGATTAAATTAATCAAACACGGTTTTACTAAAAAAATCAGTTACTTCTACTGACAAAACAGTCACTTTAACAGATTAATCAGTCAATATTGCTGACTGAATCTAATAGACACTTGAAAGGACTGATTTTCAGTCAATTGACTTATTTGTGTGCTAAAATAAAATAGTAAAATTATTTCTTAATTAACATTCTTGATTAAATTCCTAATTTTTATTGAATAATCAAAACCAAACACAGATGACTGAATAACAAAGAAAAAATTACGTATTTGATCATAAAAAATGACTGATTCGGTCAGTGGACGTTACTGTTAGATCATTCGTTTAATTGAACTGTTTTTTATTTAAAATTAAAATTTTATTTGGTTAAAATATCAATTATTACATTTTTTGGTGAGAAATCATCTTTCTTCATTTAAACATTCATTTATTTTGGTTGAAATTTTAACTATTTGGTTGAAAATTCGTTTTTTTGGTTCAACATTTTTTTTTAACTGGAAATTTGAATATTCCGTTTTTGGTTCAAAATTTATCTTTTTTAGTAGAAAATTCAACTATATTTAATTGAAAATTGATGTATTTTGTTAGAACTTCGTCTTTTTTGGTAGAAAATAAATCTTCTAAAATGAAAATTCATATTGTTGGTTAGAGTGTGCTGGTTTTTATTAAAAAATTAAATTTTTTTTTTTTTTTTTTGAAAAATGGACTGGTTTTTAGTTAGAATTGAAAGATTAACTATTAAACCTTTTGCAGAAAATCTATCTTTTTTTTTATGGAAAATTTTACTACTTGTTTGAAAACTTAACAACTTTGTTAAATGTTTTTTTTTGCTTAGATATTCACAATTTTAGTTTAAAATTTAACTCTGTGGTTAAAAATTTAACTAATTTTATTTAAATTCGTCGTTTTTTGGTTGAAAATCATTTTTTTATCTGAAAATTCAACTAGTCCATCTTTGGGTGAATATTGTTTTTTTTTAGTTGACAATTGAACTATTTGGTAGACATTTCACGTATCATGTCGAAAATTCATTTGTATTTGTAGGAAATAAATGTTTTGGAATTAAAATGAATCATTTTAGTTGAATTATACTGCTTTCTATTAAAAATAGAATTTTTTTAAGTTGAAATACCAACAGTTTTTGATTAAAAATTGAAATATTTTTTGGTTGAAGTATCAACTATTACATCTTTTGTTGATAATTATTCTCTTTTTATTGAAAAATATACTAGTAGTTCGAAAGTTGATGACTTTCTTAAAAATTAATTTTGTTGTTGTTTACGACTAATAACTTTAGTTGACAACTTTTCTCTATAGTTAAAAATTTAACTATTTTTTGAAAGTTCGATGTTTTTTTTTTTTTGTTGAAAATAAATTCTTTTAGTTGAATATTTAACTATTCCATTTTTGGTTGAAAATTGATCTTTTCTAGTTGATAATTGAACTATTTGGTTGAAATTTGATATCTCTTGTTGAACATTCATCTTTATGGGTAAAAAACCAAAAGTTGCTGGGTTTAAAATTAGTTTTTTTTTCGTTAAATTTAACTGTTTTTCATTAAAAGGTAAATATTTTCTGGTTGAAGTATTAACAGTTTTTGATGGAAAATTGAAATATTTTATGTTTGAAATATCAACTATCACATTTTTTCTTGAGAATTCATCTTTTTTTATTAAAATTTGTACTACTCGTTTGTAAGTTGAACTACTTTGTTGAACATTCATTTCTTTGGTTGAAGATCAACGTTCTCAGATGAAAAATTAACTATTTTATTTGAAATTCCTGTATTTTGTTGAAAATTCGTCTTTTTTTTGGAAAATCAATATGTTTGGTGGAAAATTCATTTTTTTTTAAGGAAAATTCAACTGCTTGGTTGATATATAAATTGCTTTGTTCAAAAATCATTCCTTCTTTTAATGATTCATTATTTCAGTTGAAAATTCATCTCTTTGGCTGAAAATTGAACTATTTTATTCAAAATTACTCTTTTTTTGGCAAAAAATTAATTCTGTTAATTTTAAATTGAACTATTTCATTTTTGGTTGAAAATTCATCGTTTGCAGTTAAAAATTTGACTATTTGATTGAGGAGTCAACTATTTGGTTCAAAATTCGTCTTTCTTGGTTGCAATTGATTGTAAAAAATTAATTTTTTTTGGGTGAAGCGTCATCACTTTAGTTGAAAACTCATCTATAAGGCTGAAAACGAGGCTGAAAATTTAAACTGTTTTCAATTTATTTTGTGGAAAATTTGACTCTTTTATTAAAAATTCTTTGTCGTTTTGGTTGAAAATTAATTTTTTTAGTTGAGAAATTAAATTTTTGATTGAAAATTCTTGTAGTTTGTTTAAAATTCGTTTTTTTTTTAAATAAAATTAAGATTCTTGGTTGAAACTTCGTTTTTCTGGGTTGAAAATTCAACTTCTTGGTCAAAAGTTGAACTCATTTGTAAACAATTTCTGTTTTTCTTTGCAGATTCACCATTTCAGTTGCGAATTCATCTCTTGTTGAAAATTTAACAATTTTATTAAAAATTTGTTTTTCAAACCATAATTGGATCATTTGAAATGACCGAATTGATCAGTGAGTCAAATTGACTGATTTGAAAAGTAACTTTTTACTGATTTGTCAGTCGTCGAAGCCGCATTATTTGAATCCGTAAAAATTAACTTCAAAAGATTTACAGTTGACTGATTCAAATTTAGAATGTACGGTTTGACAAGGATTCAGCAACATTTGCAGATTGATTCGCATTGGATCCAATAATGATTTTAGAATTATTCGTATTGGTTCAGAATAAATTCCTATCCAACAATTTTACAATAGGGTTTTTCTGATCTTGCTTTCCTCTGACAAATTGGGGAAAATCTATTTATGTAAATCAAGAGGACTACTCGCTCTCGTCTCTTCTCGAGTACCTCGTCACGTTTTACAACCAAACCAAAGGACCTACATACGGTAATGTACGACAGACCGTGAAATGTGCAGCACGTGCTGATGGGCAGTGGGCGAGCCGGTTACGAGCGTAGAGGTCCCCTTGTCCCCGAGGCGCCTTGTTTTACTTAGCCTTTAGCTCAATTTCGGAATGGGTTTAGTATATTTTTAGACTTGCTCCCTCTGCACCAAATGATTGCGTTGACGAGGTCGAAAATTGATTTGTGTGTCACGGCATCACGCCCAAATGAAATTTTTACTTTAGGGTTAACCAGTGGTTTCTTTGAATCACTTAGGTTTCCTTGTTAAATAGGGAAGTCACTGGCTCCCCATTTGGTTCGTGAGATCGTTAATTTTTTTGTCGTAGGGAATGTGTAATATTACTTTTTATGATGGATGTGGAACCTAGGAAAGTAAAATTAATAATTAAAGTAGTTTCGTTTCAGAGTTTCAAATGTGAGATGGTACAGCGTATGAGGTCATTTAATGTTAAGCATTGATATAATAGAGAGAGAATAATAATCAGAGCAAAATATGTTTGATAATTGTTTATCCTAATTATATGCTGGATATTTTTTTCTCAAACTCTTTGGGTTGAAATTGTCAAAAGAGACATTAACACATGTTTGAAGAATGTTTAAATCATTTCGATGTTACTTCATTCACGAAATTCATTTCTTTTTATGTTTCATGAATAAATAATAATCATCAATAAATGATAATAAAATAAATACAGCAACAACATGAAAATTTTCCGAACTTTATTCGGAACATTGTTTTGAAGGTTGTAATTTTTTTTAATAGTGACAAGCTAGTCACAAAATTTAATCAATACAAATGCTAGTCAATAAAATAGTTAACAATTTTAGGTAAAATTTATTCAGATATCAAATTATTTATTAAGGTAAGTTGTCGTGCCAAAAAAGTACATTTTTCTATAGCTGCAATCTTTAAAATAATATATTTATTTAGAAAACATTTAAAAAAAAAAAAATCAAAGAAAACTTTTTTTCAGACACATCATTTTTAGCACAACTACCTAAAAAGGAAATATTACGAGTTTTTCTATCACGAAAACCAACTCTCCAAATTGGAATTATAGTAAGAAATGACTAATTCAAAAGTGAAAAGTTAATGCTGGCTAAATTATTTCTGACTAACATAATTCTTAGTCAAAGTAAACTAATTTTTACTAAAATTGTACTAACTGACAACATTTAAACCATTGTTTTCAATGATTTCGATACATTTTTTCGACTAAAATTCAGGTGATTAAAATAATTGGTGAGACTAGAAGCCAACCGCAAATTTGACTACACCAGTTAAATAATTTAACTAAGTGTTAGTCAAAAGCAAATTCATATTTAGAGTTAAAATTAAGGACGTTTGCTACTTAAATCAGAGAAAATAGACCAAATTTGAATTTCTGTGAATTTTTAAGGAGGAATTATAAGCGTTCTTTAGAAAAAAATTGTTTACTCAACGAAAGTCATATGGATTTTTGTGATGATGATTAAGGGCCTTTTTTATTCCCTGAATGATTCATTAAAATTATAGGTTTTATTGGGTTTCATTAAAATTATTTATACAACCATTTGCTTACAAAATTAATAACTATGATTTCTGAAAAAAATTTCAGTAAAACCCATCCAAAAACGAGACCGAACAAGATTGTAAAGAATCTTTCAAAGAATAAAATAAGCTTTTGGTCAATAGAATTAGAAAATAATTGTAGTTTTTACGTAAAGTTGAAGCTCAGATACAAAAATTCATACAACATTTGTTAAATAAACAATTTCAGACAAAAAATTTTGTTCTGAATGACGCTTGAATTTATCCTCCTAAATTCGATATTGAGTCTAGTATCGTCGATTTTATAATATAAAGGGTGGCACTGCAGAACTAGATAACCAACATTATTATTGAAAATTGTTTTTTTTTTTTGAAAGCCATGAAATTTCAATCTCAAAATTCAGTATCGATTTTGGACTGGCTAGCTTTATTATACCAAACGTTGCTTAGCTGTATTCAGAAACTTAATATCTCGGTAAAATGTTTTTTTTTAAACTGAAAATTGAATTTTTTATTACCATTTCCGCGACCCTGAATAACTTTTTTTAATAAAACTTTTCTGTCCTCAGTGCAGTAGCACTTTAGCTCGAGAGTGGACATTTGTTTTATCTTTAAATTGAGATTTTGATTTTACAGGATGTTTTTTGCTCTCTTTAATATTCCCATTTTGTTGATTATCTAGTTCTGTACTGCTACCCTCCATATAATGATAATAATATAATAATAATAATATTGTATTTCACTGAAGAGATAGACCAGAAAACAAAGAAAAGTATAAAAAAATTTTATTCAAAATTTTGTATCCATCGCGATGACCTTTCTATTAAATCAATTCCTAAAGCTTGTAAAGTCAAGATTTTTCTCGTGTTTAGTCGAATAGTTGGTAATATAACGCTAATTAAATGAACCTAATTTCGCTCGATAGAATGGAGTCTTGTAGGATCTGAGACTCCTTTCAACCGTCTCGGAAATCGCGTACGTGGCTGTTATTACACACGCAGTGGATACTGGATAGTATCAGTGTTATTACTGCCGAAGCAGTTACTTGGAGGTACTAAGCCACCAAACGGGCCGAATGGTCGGGTATTAAGTCGTGGAGCGCGGAACAATCGCGTAACTGGCGCAGTAACAAAGCTCCAATTATCTCAGCGATTTGATTGCCAGAGCACACGAAGATACTAGTGACGGTCTCTGCTCTCGCCCATTCCCAAACGTTGACGAGGTAACTTTTTGTTATCCATCTCGTTTCCTCCCCTATATCAACTCGCCGCCTAGCCTCCTATGAGTAAGGTGCCTTGATTTTGAGCCATTGGCGCTTCTCAACCGAGTTTAAATTAAATTGCATCCACAAACTCGCTTGCTCTGGACAACACGGCGCCAGTGAATGGGGACAATAAATACGAGCTTGCAGGTGTTTCTGGCGAGCATACTTCCTAACAATGATTGACACAATATAGAAGCACGCCCACTTTCATTTTTTAGCGATTCTTCTTCAATCAAAAGCTTTACCACTTCCAATTTAAAAAACAATCGTCTTTTCCTTAACATCACCTTTCCCTCAACATCGCCCTTTCCGTTACATCGTCCTTGCAATTCTTTAACGTCACCCTTTCCTTAAGAATACCCTTACTTTAACATTGTCTTTTCCTAAACATCGCTTTTTCCTGAACATCGGCTTTGCATTACTAGCGTCCTTAATGAGAGTCACATTCTGATCAACGTCGTCCTTTCTTTAATACCGTACTTTCCTTGACATCGCTCTGAACATAGCTCTTTCCTCAATATCGCCTTTCCGTAAGATCGCCTTTTTCTTAACAGCGCCCATTCCTCACAATCTTATTTTCTTTAACTTTGACCACGTTCATTTCATACTCTCACATTCATTTTAAAAAAATCTTGACTTCGTTCACTTTCCTTGGTCACTCCCATTTTCTTTGGCAAATCTTGATAACTACGCCCTTAATTTCCTTAGTCACATCCCTTAACAATGGCCCTTCCACAACGTCGCCCTTCCCTCAACATCCACTTTTTTCAACAACACTTATTCTAAAACTGACATTTTTCTGAACCTTCCACTTTTCGAACCGCGCACTTTCCTCAAATCGCCTTTTCCTTAACATCGCCTTTTTTTTTAGCATAGCTTTTCCTTTCATATTACTCTATCCTTAACACCATTCTTTCCTCCACATGGCCCTTTCCTCAACACCGCCTTTTCCGTAATATCGTTACTTCTTAAACATCGCTTTTTTCTGAGCATCGCCCTTCATCTTCCATTTTTCAAACATCGCCATTTCCCTAACGTCGTTGTCTTATTAACATCGCTCTTTCCGTAACATCGTCCGTTACCTTGTAATTCTTTAACGTCACCCTTTCCTTAACATCACCCTTGCTTTAACATTGTCTTTTCATAAACATCGCTTTTGCATTACTAGCGTCCTTAATGAGAGTCACATTCTGATCCACGTCGTCCTTTCTTTAATATCGTACTTTCGTCAACATCGCTCTTTCCTTAACATGGCCTTTCAACATCGCCTTTTTCTTAACAGCGCGCATTCCTCACAATCTTATTTCCTTTAAAATTACCCATTTCGTAACATCGCCTATTCATTAGCATGCCCCTTTATCTTCCACATGCTAAACATCGCCCTTTCCTTAACATGACCTTATCCTGAACCATTTTCACTTACTATTTTCGACAGCGCTTAAATTGAAACTTTGACCAGGTTCATTTTATATTCTCACATTTCTTTTTTTTTTAATCTTGACTTCGTTCACTTTCCTTGGTCACTCCCATTTTCTTTGGCAAATCTTGATAATTACGCCCTTAATTTCCTTAGTCACATCCCTTAACAGTGGCCTTTTCACAACGTCGCCCTTTCCTCAACATCGTCTTTTTTCAACAGCACTTATTCCTTAAACATTATATTATTATATTATATATATATATATATATATATATATATATACTTCATCTAACATCGCCTTCTTCTTAGCATCGCCCTTCATCTTCCATTTTTCAAACATCGCCATTTCCTTAACGTCGTTGTTTTATTAACATCACCCTTTCCCTAACATCGCTCGGGATATTAGTGACGTTCTCTGCTCTCTGCCATTCCCAACCGTTGACGAGAACCCTTTTTGTTTTCCATCTCGTTTCATCCCCTATACCAACTCACGCCGGCAAAGTTACCGCCTACCCTCCTGTGAGTTAAGTCGCTTGATTTTCAGCCATTGGCGCTTCTCAACCGAGTTTAAATTGAATTGCATCCACAAACTCGCTTGCTCTGGACAACACGGCGCCAATGAGCAGGGACAATAATTACAAACTTGCAGGTGTTGTCGGCAAGGATATTTCCTAAGATTGATTGGCACAAAATAGAGGCTAGATCTTCATTAGATGATCCCGAGGGTTGGTGACGACAACCCTCCGTCTTAATTTCGTTACTCGAGCCAAATCGTTATTATATACGTATACGTATAGGCATTAGGTATAACATGTCTAATTACTGCAACTAATTACTATTTCATACTTCCGAAGAACTTTGCACACCTTACAAGCATTTCCTTATCGGAATATGTGCCGTCATTCGCGCCTCGCAAATTTCGCGCGATTATTAATTAATAATTAAGCCTTATGAAGCTTATCGTTCTTATTAGATTGGCCAGGGAATTACTTAACGTATTCCAATGCTCTAGTCGAAATCTTGATAGAATATGGGTCGTCGCTAAACAATTGGGAATTTTCAGCCTCGAAGGTTTTATAAAGGAAAATTTTATTTTTTGTTTATATGAGAATTAGGGAATAGCATCTTTCTTAATAATCAACGCAAGTGGAGAAAAAAATTTTCTAATAAGGCGAGAGATATAAAGTTTTATCGCAGAAAATTGTAGCACACAACCCTACAACTACCTGAAAAAGTTTCATCAAAGTTTTATCACTTCAGCACGTGTGGAACCCACCCTATTTCGACCCAAGAGATTTAAAAATTCAGCAAAAATGCACTAACTTTAAAAAAAGTTTCTTCCCTTGAACACATATGGAACCCACCCCATTTCAACCCCTAAGATTTGGAAAGTTTAGCACAAATTCTGTTATTATCAGCAATAAAACTTTCAGTATTGAAGATAGGTATTTTTTCTGAATTTTTTTAATCCTAGGGGATGAAATGGAGTGAGTTCCACATGTTCTAGGGAGACGAAACCTTTTTTAGGCTCTTTTAGCATCAAATTCTGCCTACCAGCAATAAAATTTGGAATGGGATTTAGAATGAAGAGGAATGATCAGCAATAAAATTTGGAATGGGGGTTGAAATCGGATTGGTTCCACATGTACTGGAGAGATGAAGCGTTTTTGGGTACTTTATATGGTCTTAGGGGAAACAATGCCAGAGTAGGTTACAAATCATAAATAAATTTTTGATATCATTAATAGTAAATTATTGAGAATATTAATTTATGCTTCAAGAAGACTAAACTATTCATTTAACTATTTATGTTAAAAAAATGTCGATAATTCAAAAATATCACATACGTATTGACATCCAAATAAAACTATTTGAACGATGAAAAGTAAAGTTAATTGTTTAATATTTTAATATGAAACTCATGTGGTTGGCTATAATACTTAAAATAAGTTTTTCTTGTATCTCACATTTAATACTTTTTATATCTAGATACAATTTCTTAGAAGTTGAAATTCACATGACTTCTATGCATGGCCCATATGCCTAAATTTTTTATCGTCAAATTCTTTCTAACTCTTGGGGTTTAATATGGACACAAACATCTGCTTGTCGTATACTCTTAGAATGTTGAACCTGTATTAGAATGTTCAGAAGATTTCAAAAGTTCCAAATTTAGTGCCATGAAAATTCACTGAAAATTCTATCAAGAAATTCCATTAGATGCGTTCTATAAATATTTCCTGAAACTTTTCACGTGGGCTACGAATCTAAGTTTCAAAGTTCAAGGAACCTCTAAATACCAAAAGATTTATAAGAATAGTTCCACAATTTCGCCGATTAAAGTTTTATTATCTATTTCATATCTGATCTTCATAAAGTCAAAAGATGTTTCATTTTGTCGTAAACTATTCCATGTGGATAATTGAAACGTAAAGTTTTGCAATAATTTTCAGAGTTTTGAACAGATAAATCAAGAAGTTTGTAATTTCCACTTGTTGCAAGTTTTCCTTTGAAAAAATTGCAGTATCTTCAAAATAATTTTGATAAATTATTTATTTCTTGTGCTGTATTATAATGTTGTTTGAATACAATTTTTACATAAGAAGTATTTTCATTCTTTTGTTATTTGGCACCGCACCAAAGAACTGACTAATCAACCAATATTAAAATATTTCAAACTGATGTAATTTTTTCGATCTTTCATTACCCTTGATGTTAAGTAAAAACTTAAATTTTCAGTAACTTTGTAAAAAAAACAAATATTTTCAAGGTACAAACAAAATTATAGTATGTACAAAGAATGAATTTGATTAATACAGCGAGGGAGAAGCTATATGATTTATATAGTAATTGAAGGATAGCCGGTGCGGTGCCAAATAACAAAAGAATGCAATTTTCTTTGTAAATATTTTTAAGCAAACAAGAATATCAATGGGAGTAAGCCGTATTTTCAGAGGGGGAAGAAGGGGGTATTTAAAGGGGTATAGTGGTGTAGAGTAGGAGGAGGGTACAGGCTCGTTATGGACATAAGTAATATATTTGAAGGGGTAAGAGGGTTTTGTAAAATATTAATGAGAGGGAGGTTCTTAAGTAGTGGTGATTTTAGAGAGTGAACAGAGGAGGCTATAATTTTATAAACGAGAGGGGGAGGGGCAGATGAAGATGGGTTAAACTGAAAAACGGTCAAAAAAGTTGAGAGGACAGGAGTGTAAAAGTAGAGGAGGTGATAGCAGATTGGGTAAAGAAGAGAAGGGATAATTAAAGCGGGACTAACATAAGTGACTTAGAGGATTGCAGTAAGAAGTTGAGTGGTGAAGGGTAAGCGAGAGGGTACAAGGTATCGGTACTAAATTGAGGATTAGAAGGAATGTTCTTGAAGGATGGAGAGAAGATATATGTGATAAAGGGTATAGAAAATTGGGCGAGTAAAGAGAGGACAGAGGGGGCAAGGTAACAGGTCACAATTGGGGGACGAGAAATAGTTTTAGATTAAAGGGGTAAGAGCAAAGGGTTAATGGGATGAGTTGATGATTGCGAGGGGTGATTGAGGGACAGCTCATAAAGCGTCATGGACTCTTGATGAACGCTTAATTTAACGAACTGACATTTACTTTAACAAATTGAATATCAGTTAAAAATTATAAATTGAGAACAAACCGACAACAATTTAAAGAGCTCGTATTCCACTTAGTGTTTAATCATCATAAGGACAGGAATGCTTGCTTGCTCTAGTATGTACCAAATCCGAATGTAACATCACATATTACCTTTCGCTGACACTTTCCCGATTGCTTTTGTACAGTTTCGTGGATTCAATTCGATTTCCCATATTCGAAACATTAATGCTGGTTGCTGGGAACTGAATGTGTCGGCAATCAAATGGCCAGGAGCTTGCTCCGTCTCTTCTTGTTTGCGACCTCATGAACCAGTCTCCACTAGCGGGACAACCATGCTCCTAGCCGCCTCGTAATTTGATATTTTATTGTCTCTTTGTACACCAGGCCGGGCTCGGCATCGCTTAAACCATTCGCTCATATAGTGAGACTGACGCCAGGGTGAATGCAGAACACGAGTTTCAATTCATCGATTATCCCCGACGGAGCAATTTCAGAGTAGATGAGCTACGTCTCAATCGACGACTGTGTGACTAATAGCGGCAGTCAAATATTTGGAATGCCCGACATTTGAAATTTCGAATAGCGTAAAATTCACATGGAATGTTTACATGTACTAATTCAAATATAGGAAGTAATTACGCACACCTTTTAAAGTTCACTCTCCCATTTCAACTGAATACAGGATACTGTATACAATAAATATCAGTAGCAGGGAAAATCGTTGATGACAAACTTCTATTTCACATGCCGTTCATTAGTTGATTTTCATTCAGCTGAGTATGTAATAAAATCTGGGAGTAGACATAAAAAGGGTAATTTATATTTCGCGGGGGAGATTTGGGTTGACTTATTTTCGTATTGATTTATATTGATGTGTTATGTTTGGTACTATGTTTTATTATAGGGAGGGAATAAAATGTTGTGGGCAGGGATTTGATATTTGATTACCCTGTATGTATCATTATCTATGCGATTGGGTACTATGTTTCAGAAGTCAAACTATGAATTATTTTTTAATATGGCTCACAAAGCTATTATTATGAAGTAGATTTTATGGTTTGAGAGATACACCCTTCTCACTTGCTGTAGACTTATTTTATTAATAAGCTTCATACTGAATAAAATGAACTTGAAATCACTAACTTAGTCATCATTACATTCGTACTTTATCACAGAGATTTCTCAAAAAACCACTGTAATTCTAAATTTTATTTTTTAATAATACTCATGAATAATAGAAATTTTTGTTTTTGTTCCAGGTGAGCTCCTCTTATAATGCTTTATCTCATTCGACGTTTCTGTAAGTATATCGGAAAATTCAAACTAGAAACAATATAACAAATATTTTTATTAAGGAAGAAGTCCATAATGGTCGTTGTAAAAAATACATTGTGTAGATGGTACCTATTTTCTTATGAAATTATTTATAAATGAAAGAAATTAACTTCATTAATTTGTATTGCAAAATACTCTTCGGATGAAAATACAATTTTTTTTTTAACTAACTAAAGTTTTTCGAAAGTAATTTGAGTTTAAATTTATATTCCTAAAATGGGCAGAATGTGATTTCTTATGCCATTTAACTTTTTTTAAAGTTCGACATCTGCATTTACCAAGTATTATATAATTTCTTCATTAATGTGTCATTAGATTGGAAATGCGACTGTTTTGTTACAGTTTCACTGAGCTTTGCTCCTCTCTCCGAAATAAATTCCTCGATAAATTCCCCAACTTTGGCGGGTGCTACACGAAAAAAGCTATCTTTTTTAATTTTGTTTTTTTTTAATGGAGGGATATTAATCAAGAGTCGAAGCAGTTTTGTTTTGTGATGGACTCCAATTTTTTTTAGAAATTCGTCTGTTGAAGATAAAATAATTGGCAATATTTTTTAAACTTTCGGAAATTTTTATCAGTTCTAAATGGCCGCTACTACCCATGCCCAGATTTTATTATGAAACATTGTTTTTTTTTATTATACAACTTAGGAAATAAATCCGGACAAAGGTGGGGTGGAACCCACTTTAATTGAAAGGTGCTTGCATATTGAATTTTTTAGTTGATTGTGTTAACCTGGGGTTCCATGAAAATTTTT
>CAKNYM010052359.1:406510-459624 GCA_932195095.1 Andricus curvator
GACAAAGGTGGGGCGGTACCCACTTTAATTGAAAGGTGCTTGCATATGGAATTGTTTAGTTGATAGTTGTAACCTGGGACTCCATGAAAATTTTTAAACAAAATTCTCGAGTTAAGTTAATTTTAAGCGATAGATGGGAATAAAATTAAAAATGTTGTAGGTACATTGGCAAGCTTGATTTTTAAAAGAAATTTTTAAATGGTCGCTTTTCTTTTAATAAATTAACCCATGAGTGATAAACTATTGATGGTATTTTTGAATATTCTAAGCAATTTTCAATTGATTTCAATAATTCAAAAGGTCTTTAAAGTATTTGGAAAGATTCAAAAAATGGTCAAAATATTTAGAAAGTTTGAAGGGGTTTCAGAAGAGTTCAAAGGATTAAAAATATTTTTGGGTATTCTCAAAGTTCCCAAGGAATTTTAAGAGTTTTCAAGAATATGAAGGTATTTCGAAGGAATTTAAAGGTTTATGGGTATTTTTAAAGCTTTCAAGGAAGAACCTTAAAAAGTTTGAATGGATTTCTAAAGTTGTCAATGGATTTAAAATATTTCAGGTTATTTTCAAAGATTCTAAGACATTTTCAAAAGATTTAAAAAATTTCAATAAATTTCCAAGGATTGGACTGATTAAAAAATGGTCATAAGGGGCTAAATAATTTCCTAGGATTTAGGAAGATATGGTATTTCTATCATTTAAATCAATCTATTTCTTTAAATCATAGAAAACTTTTTTAAGTAATCATCTTTATAATTATCCATTGCATTTATTCATTTAAAAAAATCCGCGCCTTTCAAGTTGAAAGTCAAAGGCAAAGTCAAGTTGAACAACAACCTTTGAACAAGTTGGCATCCTCAAAAAGAGTTATATTGAAGTCTCAGCTCTAAATATTATCCTCAGTGCATAAAAGAAAAATTAAAGTCTCAGCTAACTATTTACTAACTCTGAATATAAAATTGTCTATGACAGGTTACTTTTCAAATACAGAATCTCAAATCTGATAACCATTGCGATTCTGCCCTCGTGTTTACACGGTGTCTAAAGGTTGGATGGAAGCGCGAAAAAGAGGTTTTGATCTACGAAGTCTTATCGACTTCTTTTGTCGCACAGAAAGCTTTCATGAAAGGCTTTCGAAAGGTGGAAACTGGAGAGGAGCGATTCGTTAGATCGAGAAGTCGTTCGTGGTGGAGTAACGAGGTCACCTAAAGGTGCCTCAAGGCGAACAGCAAAGACGACAACGAGTGATCAATGAGCGGTCGCCCAAAGAGGACAATGTTTCCCATAATAGAGAGAATCTTTCTCTAGTTCACTCTTCACTCTCTTAAACTAAACTAGTGAGATTTTCACTGGTTGAATCAGTATTTTGAGTTCCTACTGGTGAACCAGTGGTTTCCCGATTTTTACTTTGTCAACCAGTAAGTGACTCACCTGAAATAGTTACTTAATTATACCAGTGATGCCAAGTGATGGATTCAACCAGTGATCCTAGCCCTCATTTATTGTTGTGAATTTATGTTTTTTGAAAGATAATGAAAGATTAGTAGGAAAGTGATGAATGCTAAGTGCCGTACCTAACCAGCTGATGGACTTCACTTATTATACCAGTGGCGGGATTCCATTGAGTGAACCAGGAAAATCTCACTGATTGCCAGTGAAACACTTCTGGCTGTTACAGCGAGTAAGGTTTTACTGAAAATCAGTGAGATTTAACTGGTTCGTTTCAAGAGAGCCCTCTTCAATTTCTTATTACTTTTCGGGACCATATCTCGGACCATATATGAATTACGTAACAGCTTTTTTGAGAGGAGGGGGGAGGTAAATTGATACTGTTATGTAATCTTTTTAACAAATCAACCCTATGGAAAATCCATGTATCCAAATTTATAGTATATTTTTTAATAATTGATGTTATTTTTGTTGACCAGGGTAATTAATTAATTATTTTTGATTTACTGGTCAAATAATTTTTCGGTGAAACGAGAACAAATATGCCTCAGCCTGGATTTGAACCGGGAACGCCACTATCCATGAGTGGAACGTTAACCAATTACGCCACCGAGGATTGGATATACGTGGATATAGGTGGATATAGGAGAAGTGGATATAGGAGAAATTATCTGCTGCAGTCTTGGTGGCGTAATTGGTTAATGCTCCACTCATGGATAGTGGCGTTCCCGGTTCAAATCCGGGCTGAGGCAGATTTTTTCTCGTTTCGCCGAAAAATTATTTGACCAGTAAATAAAAAATATTTATCATCAAAAATGATTAATTAATTACCCTGGTCAACAAAAATAACATCAATTATTATAATTATATTCAGATTTCGGTGAAATTATTCAGACTAGAATGAGTCACTAGAAGTTTCACAGGTTAATGAGATGCAGACCCGCGTTATCCTGTGGATATAGGAGAAACGAGAAATTATCTGCTGCAGACTCGGTGGCGTAATTGGTTAACGCTCCACTCATGGATAGTGGCGTTCCCGGTTCAAATCCGGGCTAAGGCAAATTTTTTCTCGTTTCGCCGAAAAATTATTTGACCAGTAAATCAACAATATTGAACATCAAAAATAATTTATACTATATAGTTCAAGTTTAGTAATTACATTAAAATATTCCAATAACGATATAAATCCTTCAACGTTAGGGTGCTTCTCATTTTGGAACCTTTAAAATGTTGCGCTTCATTTCGATGATTTGATGAAAAAGTATATTAAAGGATTCTAAGGAATTTAAATATATTTCAAGATTTGGAAATGATTTCAAAGGATTTCAAACATTTTAGGGTATTTCAAAAGATTTCAAATAATTTGCCAGAGCTTTCAAAAATATCAAGAAATTTTAACATAAGAGATTTGAATTATTTAGGATATTTTTATAAGCACTCAAAGAATTACATGAGATTTAAAAATTTTCAAAGAATTTCTAAGAATTTTAATGATTTTGATGGCTTTATGAAAATTTCATTCAGTTTTAAAGACTTTCGGAAGATTTGGAAGTATTTTATGGGACTTCTAAGGTATGAAAAGAAGGTAAAAATAGGATTCTAAGGGATTCTCAACGGATTTCTAGGGATTTTATCAGATTTCCGCCAATTTAAGTAATTAAAAGGTATTTTTAAAGCTATTATCAAGATATTTTAATGTATTTTTCAGAATGTCAAATATTTCTAGGGATTTCATTGAATTTCAAGGAATATATCAATTTTCAACCAAAAATGGAATAGCTACTTTTCAATTGAAAAAGTATTTTATAACCAAAAAACAACAAATTTTCAACACAATAGTTACATTTCAACGATAGAACCTAAAAATAAATTTTCAAGAAAGTCTATTATCTTTCAACCGAATAGTTGAAATTTGAAGAAACATAAAAGAGCATTTTCAACAAAATAGTTAAATTTTCAACCCAATTAGATGAATTTTCAACTAAAATAATGAATCAATAACCAAAATAGTGAATTTTTACCCAAGACGTCCATCTTTAAATCAAGTAGTACAATTTTAAATAAAAGAAGATGAAATTCTGAACGAAAAGTATAATAGTTGATATTTTAAATAAAAAAAAATTCAAAATTTATATAAAACCCCAGTCGATACTTCACCGAAAAAAATACCGAAAACAATTTTTCAACAAAACAGTTGAATCCTCTATCAAATAGTTGAATTCTTAAATAAAAAAGATTTATTTTCAATCGAAAATGGATTAGTTCAAGTTTCAGTAACAAGAATTAATTTTCAACAAAAAAAACGAATTTTGAACAAAATAGTTGCGTTTTCACCAAGAAGATTTATTTTCTACCAATAAAGACGAATTGAACTAATCAGTCACATCCACCGACAGAATCAGTGATTTTTATTGATCTTCAGTGATTAAGTCAGAAAATCAGTCATTGTAAGTGAAATTTGATTCAGTCTTCAATATTGAACTTATTAATCTGTTAAAAAGACTGTTTTGTCAGTAGAAATTACTAATTTTTCAGTTAAAGCATGCTTGATTAATTCAATCAGTCAAATTGTGACTTATTTAAATAAGAAGTGTAATTTCTCACTCTTGTTTTGGCTGATCTAGATTAATTTGCTTATTGAGTTTTCTAACTTGATGACAATGGCCTAGATAGCTGAAATTAGACTTCGAGATATTGAATATTTCACATACAAATCAAAGATTTATTATTACACAGGAGCCAAATGAATATATCAGAGTTCATGACATTTATCAAAAAATTGTAAATAAAACTCGTGGAAATGCGAGGGATGTTTCAATAAAACTTGGCATTTGATTAAAAGTATTTTATTTACCGAAGAAAATAAATGAAAATAACTTGCAATCCCTACAAATTGGGGGAAACTGCAAAACGTTTTCACGAAAAAATGCTACTTTGAGAAAATATATGACGAATGCATTTAAGAATAATTACATCCAATGAAACTATAATATTATACAATTATATAATTCTATTGGAAAATTTACCAGTATCTGAATTCTTTTGAATTCGAGTGTTCCCAAATGTGATTTATTTAAAAAAGCAAAAACTTTTAAACTTTCATTGTTTTATACTTCCCAAATCAGGTTTCGAATTTAAGTATTTACTTAATGTATAATTATTTTGAATTGTCGACCGCTGCGATTAAACAATCAAAGATTTTATCCATTGAAATTTGTGGCAAATAGAAGGAATTATATTTTCCTATTTTTTATTTCGTTGTGTTGAAAAGTTTTATAAAAAAAAAAAACTTTAAAAAGTAGGCATTAGGCATCAGAAAGTAATTATAAGTCCATTTTAATTTCCATGCGTATATTATAAATAATTCAAAAATTGTAATTCTTCAGAAAATTAAAAATTGATTTCTCTTTGAATTCCAATCCCATTTTATCACATAAATTCCAGTTAAAATCATGAATTTTAACATTATTGAAGAGTGAAAGTACCCATCTATGTAACCAACATAATTTTTATTAAATGAAAAAAAAATACATTTTTTTAGTTTTAGCAAAAAATGTTTCATACTGTGATATTGCGATATTTAATTTTGATTTTCTCAAAACAGAATAATTTTTTTTCAGGACAACACGCCCCAGCCTCGGAAGCATGTTTTTATTTTTGCATAAGTTGAAAATACGATTTTTAATTGCTATCCAAAGCCGATTTTAAAAACACCTGAAATTTTAATCTCAAAATTCTCTTTTAACTTGTTCCAAATTGGCTAATTTTGTATATTAGACTTTTTTTACCCATATTCACTAAGTTCATCTCTGTGGAGCATGTTTTTATTAATTTTTTGAACTTATAATTGAATTTTTTTGCAATCCGCAGCCGAGCCTGCTTCAATTTCATGTTAGTGTCACTTTCAGACTGTGAACTTCCACATCAATTTCCTGGAACCTGGATAACTTTTGTTAATCAAACTTTTTTGCCCTCAATACAGCACTACTTCACCTCGTGAGTGGGCGTTTGTTTCATCTTGAAATGGTGATTTCAATTTAACAGAATGTTCTTTCGC
Organism: Andricus curvator; assembly: GCA_932195095.1. Taxonomy (NCBI): domain Eukaryota; kingdom Metazoa; phylum Arthropoda; class Insecta; order Hymenoptera; family Cynipidae; genus Andricus; species Andricus curvator. Next base: position 412,014 of record CAKNYM010052359.1, read on the forward strand.
AAAATTCCCATTTCGTTGGTTATCTAGTTCTGCAGAACCACCCTTTAATAATATTGTATCCAAATTATTCGAAGCCTTTGAAGTATTTTTTTTTTTAGAAAATCCGAATTCAGGAATTTGAATTATGTCTATGTGAGAGAAGCTTCTAGCGCAGTGTCAAATTTTATTATTATTATTATACGATTAACCCATATCCCTGGGGGGGGGGGGGTATAGATTTGGAGATCAATCTAGAATTCCCGTTTTGTGTATTTAAATAACACGTTCGTTATGCAACACTGCTCCGACCCAGGTCGTAGATCAATCTTTCTAGCAATCACCCCAGGCGAAGAGCGTCACAAAGCCACCATGTAAACCTCTCCACTTAAATTTAGACTATAGGAAAGGAGGTGTAAAAAATGGGCAAAAAATGTTTTACGTAATTATTTCATGGATGATATCTTATCTTTTATCTTTCTGAATTTTATCTTCTCATAGATTGTAACAACGCTCGTTTGGCTGAAACAAAAAAGAAAAAAAAAATTAGATATGACTCCTCCACCGATAGGAGAGGGTGGCTCGAGAGGGTTACAAGAGGAAAGAAGAGATTCTCCCCTACGTTTGATTAATTAAAACCAAGCGTCGGAATCCCGAAGCACTGGGATGTTAACACACCAGGGAGAATCGATGGACCGGAGCCGTCTGCTTCCACGCGCAGTGCAATTTGTCGAACAGAAGAGGCTATCCGGATTTCCGCGAGCGATTTTCACGAAAAAAAAAATCGAAAAAAAACTTGCTCTCATTCCCTCCTGGGCTTTCAAGATTTTATGCGGCGTTTGGATTTTTTCGCACGAGTCGCTCGTGATTTACTACTGTTCGCTGAATATTTTATCATCAACTTTTAACGATCACGTGACTTGAACAGTTTCACGGAGTACTTAATATTTCTGAAAGGAGTTGAGCTTAATTTTATTACTCTTTTAATAAAAGTGATTTCTGACCCCCCTTCAAAAAAAAGGTCATATGTAACTGAGACTCCCCCCCCCCCTTCCTGTCCTGTTTTTAAATAGGGAATGTAAATGGAATTGCATGCAGCGGTCAATCGAATAATGAAAAATAAGAGTAAACTATTTGATACTAGTATGAGAATACTTTTAATAACATTGTTTGTACTTTTTTTCATCTAGGAGCATTGTTTAGTACGACGCCTGATGATAAATTTTCACAAAGTTTGCGAAATTTACAAAAGATATGCAAGAGTGCAGTTAAATAATAACCTAATAAGGTTGAAAATCAGAGGGTACACAGTCTTCCCCTTTTTTTCTTAGTTTCCCCTTTTTTCTTGAAATTCCCCTTTCCCCCTCTATTCTCAAAAAACTTCCCGTTTATCCCATTTTCTCTTTAAATATACGATATTTGAAAATACAATATTTGAATTACGCGGAAAATTCTCTGAAATTAGTAAGTGTACCCATTATTAAATAATAACTAAGGCGATAAAAGTGAGAAAAAAAAATTTAATCAGTAAATTTTAACGATTTTAAATTCAAAATATTTCTTATTGGTTCAAAAATTATGACGAATTTGTTATATTTACAGCTTTTAATAGTGAGCACTAATATAGAATTACAAAATTTAAAAATTAATTTTTTGCGCAGTAACAATTTTTCTGAAAATGTGCAAAAACATGTTTTTTTTGATTGAGTCATGTGCACACATTTAAAAAAAAAGTTGAATAGATCGAACCTGAAATTTATTCAGCTTGAACCAAAGAAACATTTTATCATTTTGCTTTTTCGGAAAAATCTTCTGTCGTGATTTAGGAATTTTGGGATTTCATATTTTTTTGCGCTTTTGGAACGTTATATACAACACGAAAAAAATGTTTCCCTTGAATACAAAATAATAACATGTTTGTTTGGTTCAAGCTGAAGAAATTTCATGTTCGGATCAATCCAATAAACATGTTTTTGTACATTTTCAAACAATTTGAAATAAGGCAAATTTATTTTTTATTTTAATTGTAAATTTAAAAAAGAGAACAGAAGATAATAACCGATTTCCAAATTTTTTTCTTTACTTGTTCTGGATGTCGGACCACAAATTTTTATCCCTCAGCTCAAACGATTCGAATAATTTTATAATTTTTACTTCGCTCTACTGAAGAGTTTAGTTTTAAATTTACACTGAAAGTATTAATTATGGTAAAGAAGAAAAGACAAATCTTGGAAAGAAATATTTATGAGAACGATGTTAAACCTATTCAAATTGTGTATTTAACTAATTTTATTTTTTTCTCGGAATTTTTTATATCACTGTGAATGGATTTCCAACGACCTAAGTATATCCAATTTTCTAAAATAAATTCTTTAATGGCAGAAATAATTGAAAAATTATTGAAAATTATTTAAAAATATTACATTTCTTATAAAAAGATTTTTTATTATTTTCGACATATAAAAATAAAGGTTTAATCTTTCCCCTATTTTCCCCTTTTTCGTGAGAAAATCACCCTATTTCCCCTTTTTTGAGCTCCTTTTGCGCTGTGATCCCTGAAATCACTTTCATATTTCAGACTTCACACTCTTTCCCCTACTCCCCTCTTTTCTCCATTTTTTCAAGGAACTTCCCCTTTTAATCATGTTTTTGTTTAAATGTAAACTAATTCGTTAGAAACAACTTTGAAAATTAATCTGTTTTGGTTGAGGATTCGACTATTTTATTGAAAATTGTCCTTTTTTGTTCAATTCAACCATTTTTTATTTCAAGTTACAATCTTTTTTGTTTTAAATATCAATCTATTACATATTTCATTCATAATTAATTTCTGTTGTTTGAAAAACCAACTACTTTGTTTAAAGTTCAACTAATCTGTATAAAGTTAATTTTTTTGTTTAGAGATTTATCGTTCTGGTTAAAAACTCAACTGTTTGTTTAGATATGAAATTTTATGTTGAGAATTCATATTTTTAGGTTGAAAATTAAACTTTTTTGTAGAAAATTCATCTTTTTGGTTTTAAAATTTAATAATTTGGTAGAAAAATTGACTATTTGGTTGAAAATTAACTTTTTTGATGAAAATTCATATTTTTTGTTAAAAATTAAACTGGTTATTTGTAAATTTAACTATTTTGTTGAAAATTTTGGTGTGTGGATAATTAAGTCTGAAAAGTTAATCACTCCATTTTTAATTTTATTCGTTGAAAATTCATCATTTTGTTTAAGGATTGCACTATTTTGTTAAAAATTGGTCTATTTCAGTTGAGTTGAACTGGTTTCAAATTCGTTTTATTTTTGGTTGGAAATTAGTTTTCTAAAATGAAAATTTCATGACTCCATTTTTGGATGAAAATTGATCTTTTTTAGTTGAAAATTCAATAAAAAAAAATATTCTAGTTTGAGAAAATCAAAATGAAAGATTGCGATATTATAGTATGACGGACATTTTTTTGATAAAAAAAAACAGAAAAATATTTTTGTTTTCATCAAATGATCATTTTTTCAAAAAATATTGATGCTAAAAAGTTGAAAAATATTAATAGTACGCCTAAATTTCAACTGAAATTTGAGTAAAATTTTATTTGAATACTTCACAAAAAAAAAAAATTGTATCACTAAATGATATTTTGAAAACATTATTTTTCCACAATTTGTATTTGATTTTTTAGTAGTTTTTATGTAATAATCCCGTTTTATATCAAAATGTTGTTGATCTAGTTTTTTACTTGCTACCCTTCAGAATTTAATGTTTAAAATTGAATAGAACAAATATTAAAAATTTTTCAATTAAATCGGTGAAATAATCTTTATATAAAAATAAAATTAAGTTAAAAATACAATTAAGCTAACAATTCCGATTTCTTAACGGAATAAAGCTTAAGGCAGCCGAAGAATGTTTTAATTATTTTGTTTATTTATAATACTTGGTATTATCCAAAATTGTTAAAGTTATAAATCTTTTTGATTCAAAAAGAAATAATTCGAACAGATATGGTATGAATTCTGAGAGGAATTTAATAAGACATTTTTTAAATCATAAAATAAAATATAATTGAGAGAAAAATAAAATATATGAATTGTTTGATCAAAAAAGCTTTATAATTTCAAAATAATTAAAAATTTAAAGAATTTAAGTTCAAATGGCCCTACGCTAGAAGCTTCTCTCACATGGAAATAATTCGAATTCCTGAATTCGGAATTTCACAAAGAAATTTTTTTAAAGAAGGAAAGAACATTCTGTAAAATTTAAATCACTATTTAAAGATGAAACAATCGCCCACCCACAAGCTGAAGCAGTCCTGAAATTAGAGGGAAAAAGTTTGATAAACAAAAGTTATCCAGGTTCGAGGAAATGGATGTGGAAGTTGACTTTGTGTAAATACGGGCAAACCAAGTTTGATTAAAAAAAATAGCCAATTTGGAGAAAATTGACTGCGAATTTTTAGACTCAAATTTCGTGGGTTTTCAAAATCAGGTTTGGATAGCGATTAAAATTGGAATTTTCAAAATGATTCAAAAAAATTATTCTGTTTTGAGGAAGTCAAAATTCAAGGTCGCATTATCACAGTATCACACACATTTTCTGCTAAAAATCCGAAAAAAGTAAGAAAATGTTTTTTTTTTAATTCCTGAAAAGAATGAAATGAAAAAAAATCTGCCCGCTTCGCGGGCACATTCTCATGGCGCGCTTCGCGCGCGGCTCGCTTCGCTCGCAAGTTTGAGCGCGCCTAGGGCGCGCGACTGTTGGTTCTGGCGCTTCGCGCTCGATCATATATTTATCTCGCGCTTCGCGCTCGATTATGTATTCACCTCGCGCTACGCGCTCGGGCGTATTTGCATCGCGCTTTACGCTCGGCTCCTCTAGATTTTTGAACTTCGTGTTCGACTTCGATGAAAAGAAAAAGTTTGTTTGCAAATATTATAAAATTATCAAAACCTCTACATATTAAGTAATTGTTAAATTTGTTTTTATTTTAGACTGAAAAGGAACTTTATTTACTCAAGGTTCTATCGACCTTAAGGAACACATTCTCATCCAGACACTCGCGCTTCGCGCTCGATATTTGATTTGAAAATCATTTAAACCGTATGATAGAAATAAAAAGTTTGAGCGCACTTACGGCGTGCGATTTGGTAAATACACTGAGCGCGCACTTTGTGCATCGTGTTATATGTTCTTCATATACAAATTACTAAATTTGTATTTGATTTCAAATGAAAAGTAATGATATAATTCAGGCGACAAATTTTATTAGTTAACATTTTATTTTAGCTTGTGCCGTTTATCAAAAAAGTTAATTTTTTCATTTTGAATATATTCATACCAGAAAAATTGATTACGGGTTTGTAAGTCTTTTTTGAATGCACAATTTTTGTTCATTTATATGTTTTCGTACCTTGCATTGTTTTTTCAAAAATTTGATTTTTTTTACTGTCAATGTTATTTTCACGAATAAAACAACAACCACGCATCCTATCGAAACATGAGTCACAATAAATTTGTACCTCTTCCTTGGATGAACAAATTTTGTTGCGGTCATTTTTTCGTAGCTGGTAATATTCGTCTGAAAATTTGATTTTTCTATTTTCAATGCTGTTTTTTACGAATAAAACCAAAACTACGCGTCATATCAAAAAGTGAATAACAAGAAATTTGTAGATCTTTTTTAGGTGCACAATTTTGGTAAGATGATCTTTTCTGGTATCTTGCATAGTTTGACAGCAAAATGGCTTTTTTGATTTTTCATTAATTTTTTGTGCGATCAAAATTTGAATTTTTCAAAAAATTCAAAAAGTTGTTATGAAAATATTATAGGGTGTTCAGGAATAAATGTTTTTCTCCTCTTGACTTTTTTTCATATCGTGCGTTTTTCGGCTTAAAATGTTCATTTTCGTTTGTTTTTTGGAATTTTGAAAATGCTATAACTCCAGTAATTTTTTTTTTATCACGAAAAGTCATAAGAATATTTTTTTCGTCATTTTGCGTACTACTAATAACCGTACATAGAATTTTCAAATCTTCAAAAAAAGTGGTCTCAAAAATTTTCAAAATGTGCTCACTTTTTGGATTTTCATCCAAAATAGCTGGTTAACGAACTCGTTCTCTATTTTTCGGCCATAAAAAAGTGTGCCAAAGCTCAATCAAATCTGATCATTTTTTCGAAAGTTATCGTGGCTACAGACAGACAGACAGACAGACAGACAGACAGACAGACTGACTGACTGACTGACTGACAGACAGACAGACAGACTACAGACAGACAGACACCTTGGTAAAAATCGTTTTTTCTAGCTCAGGGGGCCTCAAAACGTGGAGATTTGATGAAAACCGACTATGTCAAATTTTACATAAAACCAATACCTTCTCATTAGAATGAGAATGTAAAAATGTAAGAAAATTCGAAAATAAGATGACCTCTATTGTCCACAAATTGCAATGGATACAATCTCTGGTTGTTTATTCAAAGTGTTTGTAATTTTAAAATAATTTTTCAATAAGTAAATCCCTAAATTCGAAATGTAATTTGGAAAGTATATAAAAATAAAATCCTAAAAGTATTTGCTTGTTGAAAAACATCAATGTTGAAAACACTCGAATTCAAACAAGTTTAAGTACTTGTAAATTTTTCAATATTCTTCTGAAATTTTAAAATATTATAGTTCCATTTGATGTAATTATTCTTAGATTTAAATTTTGAAGGGATTTTAAATTATTTTTAGATGATTACTACGGTAAAGATACTTTTAACCAAATGTCAAGTTTTATTGAAACAACCTTGCATTTCCTCGAGTTTTATTTACAAATTTAGGATGTCATGAACTTTGATATTCAATGGTCTCCTTTGTAATTATAAATCTTTGATTTTTATGTGAAATATTCAATATCTCACGGTCTAATTTCATCTATCTAGGCCTTTATCTTCAGTGGGAGTGACTGATTTGTTTGCTATAATAAAACATTAAAATTATTTCTCAACTGAAATTCTTCTTTTTTCTTATTAAAATTTTTTATTAAATTCCTACCTGTCAGGTAGTGAATGATTCAAATTAAACATAAATTACTGATAAACACATTAAAAATCGCGAATGTGACCGATCAAATTGACTGATTTAATTAGTGAAAGTTCCTGGTTATACGATTCAAAATGACTAATTTAATTAGTGAAAGTTACTAATTACATTATTCAAAATGACGGATTTGAACAATGAAAGTTAGAATTTTGATCATATAAAATTACTGATTCGGTCAGTGGAAATTACTAGTTAGATCAAATTCTCTCAACTGATTTGATTTATTAATTTTTCAATTATTTATTGATTGATTTATTTATTGTTTGAAATTCATCTTTTTGCTAGAAGTATCGACTGTTTTTGTTTTGAAATTGAAATCTTTTTTTGTTGAAATATCAAGTTGAACTACTTTGTTAAAAAATAATTTTTTTGGTCGAAAATTCATTATTCGAGTTCAAAATGTATCGCTTTGGTTCAAAAGTTAACGATTTTGTTAAAATTTCGTTTTTTTTGTGTTACAAACCAATTTTTTTAATTGAAAGTGTAAATATTCTAGTTTTGATTGGAAATTTACTTTTTCAGTTGCAAATTCAACTATTTGGTTAAGACTTGATGTTTTGTATTGAAAAATGGTCTTTTTGGATTGAAAATCAAACTTCCTTGTTCAAAATAATCTTCCTCGCTGAAAATTCATCTTTTTTGGTTGAAAATTTAACTATTTTGTGGAAAATCCTTTTTTTATTGTTGAAAATTACTTTTTTGCAGTTGTAAATTCAACTTTCTGGTTGAAAACTCTTGTCATTGGTTAAACATTCATCTTTTTTGGACAAAAATTCAACTAATTGGTGGAATGTTGAACTTTTTTGTTGAAAATTCTGTTTTTTTTTCTCTTTGTTGAAATTTCATTTCCTTTAATTAATAATTTAACTATTCTATTTTTGGTTGAATTTTTTTTAGTAGAAAATTCAACTATTTGGTTAAAATATCATGTATTTCATTGAAAATTCGTCTTTTTTTATTGAAAATTCATCTTTTTTGTTTGAAAATTCATCTATTTAGTAATAATCATTATTTTGATTGTAGGTTTACATTTTAGTTGAGAAGTCATCTCTTTTGTTGAAAATTCAACTACTTGGTTGAAAATTCATTGTTTTTGTTCATGATTCATCATTTTAGATGTAATTCACCTTTCGGTTTTAACATTCAACTTTTTGTTGAAAATTCATTCTTTTTCGGTTAAAAATTAATCTCTTTTTTGTTGAAAATTGCTGTGTCTTGTTGAAGATTCGTTTTTTTTTTTGTAGAAAATAAATTTTCTTTGTTAAGAATAATCTCCTTGGTTGAAAATGCATCTTTTTTGGTTGAAAATTTAACTATTTTGTGAAAAATCCTTTTTTTTATTGTTGAAAATTACTTTTTTGCAGTTGTAAATTCAACTTTCTGGTTGAAAACTCTTGTCATTGGTTAAACATTAATTGTTTTGTACAAAAATTCAACTACTTGGTGGAATGTTGAACTTTTTTGTTGAAAATACTGTTTTTTTCTTTCTTGAAATTTTATTTCCGTCAATTAATAATTTAACTATTCTATTTTTGGTTGAATTTTTTTTAGTTTAAAATTCAACTATTTGGTTAAAATATCATGTATTTTATTGAAAATTCGTCGTCTTTTATTGAAAATTCATCTTTTTTGATTGGAAATTTATTCATCTGTTGAAGATTCGTTCTCTGTGGTTGAAAATTAATTTTTTTTAGTGGAAAATTCTTGTATTTTGGTGAAAATTCATCTATTTAGTAAAAATCATTATTTTTATTGTTATAGATTTATCATTTTAGTTTAGAAGTCATCTCTTTTGTTGAAAATTCAACTATTCGGGTTGAAAATTCATTGTTTTTGTTAATGATTCATCATTTTAGATGTAATTCACCTTTCGGTTTGCACATTCAACTTTTTGTTGAAAATTCATTCTTTTTCGGTTAAAAATTAATCTTTTTTTGTTGAAAATTCTTGTGTCTTGTTGAAGATTCGTTTTTTTTTTGTAGAAAATAAATTTTCTTTTTTAAAAATAATCGCCTTGGTTGAAAATGCATCTTTTTTGGTTGAAAATTTAACTATTTGGTTGAAAGTTGAACTAATTAATTTTAAATTCATTTTTTTGGTTGAAGATTCATGATTTCATTTTTTGATGGTACGGTGTTGATCAGATCTTTATAAGATATTATATTTGTTGTTAGTTGTTTTTCTCTACATGGTCCCAAACGAAAAATGTTAAAATATTGATTTTTTGCTTTCAAGTAACCAAAGAAGTCTTCTCTGCATGACACCGTTTTTTGTTGTTAAAAATTAACCTTCACTAGTTGGAAATTCATCTGATTGAATCATTTAAAATTACTGATTTCATCAGGGAGTGAAATTGACTGATTTGAAAAGTAACTTTTGACTGATTCAGATTAAGTTTGTAGAAGTTTTTTTTTATTGGAACATTGTATTCTACACTCATAATTTGAATTTGAATAATATTTTGAATAATAATGTTGTATAATACTTCGGTATCTCTGTTATTTTAAAATTTTCCGAAAACTTCAATCTAGCAGCACATGTCATACATATTCCATACGTTTCTAGTGCGTAAGAAACGCCTGGGAATAGAAAGCTCCATGCAATTTCGATTCCGATTTTCATCTGCACACTATTTCTTTCCAAGGAAAGCTAATCATACGCCCTTTCTCTCAACCCCAAGGGTTGCCTGCCTGTCCAACTACTCCCTACCCTTCTTTTATTTTTTTTTCTGCGTCGCTCTTTTCTTCTGTAATCAAAGAAGGTTTCATTAATCTCATGAGGTCAGAAGCACACAATACTACTTCCCAACGTATCTATTATCTGTGTGTTATTTATAACATACATTAGACATAAAGACTATTTAACTGTTAAGCTTTAACGATGGCAAATGGATTTTTTCTCTTTTCATTTCCTGTTTTTCTGAGAAAGTAATATTCAGAAAAGGAGTATTTTTATTGAAACTTCTTCAATTCTAGGATCTGAATTATGAAAGAGACTTTCTTGAGTATCTGTTATAATGTTTCGTGGAAAGTTTAATATTGCTCTAGGACACCTCCATTACAGCAATTATGGCTGTAATCAAAAGACGGAAATAGAAAGCAATAATTTATTTTGTATGCAAAACACTTCACTATATTTCCACTTTACCCCTATTTCGCCCTTTTGTTAACAATTTATTTTTTTGCCTGTTTTTACGAAACTTCCCGTTTTCCGAATTTTTGTGGTTAAATGTGACATGAATTGATAGAACCAATCATGAAATCCAACTATTTTTGTTAAAAGTTATATTCTTCTTTTGTTGGTAAAAACCATTATATTTTTGATTGAGAATTCATCTCTTTTGGTTAAACCTTTTACTATTTGCTTGGAACTTTTATTATTTGGTTTAAAGTTCAACTGTTTTATTAAAAAGTCATATTTTTTTAGGAATATTTAACTACTTGGTTGAAACTTGAACTACTTTGTTGAAAATCAACTTTATGGATTCCGTATTCAACTATTTTATTGAAAAATCATTTTTTTTATTAAAGATGAATATTCTTAATCAGCAATTTCATGCCAGATCATCTGAAGAATTTCAGCTATTATTAGTAATTGTGATGAAAATTCTAGTATCCGTTCTTTGTGGGGTTGAAAAAAAAACCGCAAAATAATGTTTTAAAAATTCAAAAAATTTAGGAGATATTCAAAATTGAAAATTTTGGTCCTTTTTTTTAACTTTCATAACTTTGGTGTTTTTAATGATAATAAGGTTTTTTTTAATTCCCCCTAATAAGACGCATTTTAAAGAAATCTTTTGTTGAAAAAAACATTTCAAAAACTTGTCAGATTTTTGCAACACAATTTTTTAAACTGAATTTCGGAAAAAATCCACTTTTCAGTTTCTTTATACATTTTTAGACACTGTAAGCCATCTATAAAGAATTGAAGAAAACAAAGAATCGATTTTTTTCAGAAATTCAGTAAAAGAGTATTACTTTAAAACTGCGTCTTATAGCGTATTATTTTTGAAAAATATACCTTAATAACAGTTAAAAAAAGAACCAAAATTTTCAGTTTTGAATATCTCTTAAGATTTGTTAATTTTTCAAAAATTATTTTAGGGTTTTCCTTTCAACACCTAAGAGAACGAACACTAGAATTTTCGAGAGGATTTTTATTGAAATTACTAACAATAGGTGAAATTAATTCTTCAGATGATTTGACATGAAATCGCTCAACTCGAAATTTAAATAATCCATTTTTTACTAAAAATTGATCGTTCTTAGTTGAAACATTCCAGTATTAAATTTTTCATTGATAATTCGTATTTTTTGGTTAAAAATTTAACTACTTCCATGAAACTTGAACTACCTTGTAAAGAATTCATTTTTATAGTTGGAGATTCATCATTTTAATTAAAAATTTATCTCTTTGGTTCAAAATTTAACAATTTTGTTTTAAATGTCATTTTTTGGTTAAATATTCATCTTTTTGTTTTGAAAATTAATCTGTTTTTGTTCAGGATTTAACTGTTTTGCTAAAATTTGTTTTTTTTTCTTCGAAAATTAATTTTTTAACTGAAAATGTAATTATTTGATTTTTGGTAGAAAATTTATCTTTTTTGGTTGATAATTCAAGTATTCGGTTGAAAATACAATTGTTTTTGGTTGAAAAAAAAAATTACTTTTTTCTGTAAATTCGACCATTTGGTTGAAAATTCATCTTTGTAGTTTTCAACTTGGTTGATAATTAATTTTGTTGTTGATGTGAATTCAACTAATTTGTTGAACATTCATCTTCGCATGTTAGAAATTTAACTATTTGGTCGAAAAATCAACTGTTTTCTTGAACATTCGTCCCTTCTGCTTGAAAGTTCAACTATTTGGTTTGATAATTAATTTGTTGTTGAAAATCCACATTTTGAGGTCGAAATTTAAACTATTTTGTTGAAAATTTAATTTTTTCTTTAATTTTTCATAAAAAATTCCTCTTTTCGGCTTCAAAATTCAACTATTCGGTTGAAAATACAACCGTTTTTGGTTGTCGTTTAACTTACTTTTTTGTTTTAAAATTCTTCTATTCGGTTCAAATGTCATCTGTGTATATTGAAAACTATATTATTTGGTTAAAACTTCAACTATTGGATTTAAATGCAACTTTTTGGTCGGCAATTCATTTTTGTTTTGAAATTCAACTATTGGGTTGAAGATTCATCTTCGCAGGTGAAAAATTAGTCTTTTTGGAAGGAAAATTCGTCATTTTGGAATGAAAATTTATACTTTTTTGTAGAATAGTTCTTGCGTGAAAATTCATCTTTCTTGGTTGAAAATCCATCTGCATCTTCTAAAGATTCGTCATTATGGCTTCAAGATTCAACTATTTGGCTAAAAATACAACTACTTCTGATTAAAGTTTCATCTTTTTTTACTTAAAAATCAACTATTTTGTTGAAAGTTCGTCCCTTATGCTTAAAAATCCAACTATTTGGTTATAAATGCAATTGTTTGGTCTAATAATATTCTTTTTTGTTCACTTCTACTATTTGGTTGCAAAATGATCTTTCTTGGTTGAAAATTAACTGTTCTGTTGAAAGTTCACCTTTTAGAATTTTAAGTCACCTCTTTTCTAGAAATTTGACTTTTTAGCCTAAAAATTCAACTCTTTCGTTGAAAAATCATCTCTTTTAGTAGAAAATTAATATTTTTTGCTTGAAAATTCAACTATTTGGTTGAAAATGTAATATATTTTAGGAGTGAACGAACAAAACATGATAAATTCATTTAAGATTATTTCTCAATAACTCGTCAAATTATGTATCTTAAAAACACCAGAGATAGAAGAAAAACTAATTGCCTAATATTATCGAATTATTAAACCTATAAGCTTGTACGTATGCAGTTTTTGAAGCATAGTGAAGATTAAAATACTAAATAAACGAATTTTAATTTTAATATGTTAAAGGTTACAAAATTTCCAATGCAAAATTTTAATTGAATAAAAATTTTTTTTATCATGTTTTGATTTTGACTTCTAATATTCAAGGAATTTAAAGCGTGTTATATGTAATTCAATATGTTACCTGTACCTTAATTTTATTTAAAAGAATTTATTCCTTTACGTAGTATTCTCCTATTTTCAAGGAAAGTCTCCTGATTTCCTTATTTTGAGATCATTTTGTGCTGTGAACTCTTTTAAAATGAACCACTGAAATCTTACTGGTTGAATTAGCCAGCAGTGTGTCACTGGCAATCAGTGCGATTTCACTAGTTCACTCAGTGGGATTCCGTCACTGGTTTAAACAGTAAGATTCACTGATTCTCACAGTTTCAGTCTTACCAGGTACAAATAACTCTACTCTCTCAACAATAAATAAGGTCTAAGCTGCGCAATTTAATAAGATGTATATTTCGCCCAAGTGTGGAAATGCCCGTCATTTCGTCAACGCGTTGCTCAAAGTCAAACCCAAGTGGCCAGAGAGGTTCATGTCTTGGCCACGAGGAGCGCGATATCACTGGTTGATTCTATCATTTGCCGCAATTGGTATATTCAGTAACGCTGTTTAAGTTAAGTCATTGACTGGTTGCACAGTGATAACTCAAAATACTGATTCAACAGTGACAATTTCAGTGGTTCAGTTTAAAAGAGGTGTCTGATACGTATCAATCAACTAAAGTTATGTGACGAAGTATTTAAATGTTTGATTGGGATCTCTTGAAATTCAATTTCATTTTAAATTCTCTGAACACCATTCTCGGTAATTTCACAAAGGAATAATTGGATTCTCATAATAGTTGCGAGTGTATTGCACAACTTAGCGAATCCTCGGTTTCCGCATATATGGTTTATATCCCGGTAGAACGACACAGTTTTCATCCCAATCTGTAACTTGTTTTGCCGGCGGTTCTATCGAATTCTGTTGCAATGTGGCCGTTGAAACTCTCATGTACCGAGAGATACATGTAAGTACATATATGTTGTAGATATGTGAATACTCGTTGCTCTGCATAGAATTCCTAAACGCTTCTCTGCCTGTTCTGTTGGCACCATATGCCAGCAATGCTTCAGAATATACTTCCTTATGCATGTATTTTCGCTTTACTATGATAGCTCTTTCCCTCCGGCCCTATTCCAATTTTAAGCAGCTGAGTCGTCTTACTTTTACTCTTACTCATACCTTTGTCTTTCAACCTCAAAAGCGTTCTACAATTCAGAAGAAGGAAACAAGTCTAAAAAATGCGGAACAGCGGAGGTGCACTGTAAAAAAAGTTGGTGTGAATTTACATCCTGCGACGATGGAAATAATTCGATCGGTGTGACACATAGTAAATAAGCAGAATTCTGTAAAAATACATTTTTTTTCTCAACGTGCGTCCGCCGTAAAGAAATACATGCAGGACGTAAACTTTCCGTCGTCGACCGTGAAATTACGTACGGGTCGTAAATCATCACAAAAATTATCAGATGAGCCACTGTCCGAAATCTCGTTGAATTTTGTGTTCAGCTTTTATAATCGAAAAGATATTTCGATGTTTAGTTCGCCAAAAACTTTTCGGTTATTCAAATGTCAATATTTTTTTTATTTTTGACTTATTCATAATGATTCCTGATTGACAAATTTCCCTGACTTTACTCTGATTTGCAGGTTTTCTCTAACCTGTGGTCAGCTTGCTACTATTCACAACTGTTCACAGAGGTGAAAATATTTTAGAGCTATTTTCTGTATTTAAGGGAGAAAATGAAATGTAACCACTTGACAGTCTCAAAATTTATAAATCAAAGCGACATAACGTGCAAAACAACGTAAACAAGAATGCAAACGAACGAAATGCGCACCCATTGGTAAGAGGCCGTTCGGGCGTCTCCGGAACTCATCGTTTGGCACGAATTACACTCGCTAGTCCCGAATGGTCAAAATTTACATCCTGCGCATAATTCTGCGGCGTTCGTCCGTGCGGACTTACTCCCTCTCCATAGAAAAGCACACATCGTCAACATTTACATACGCTTTCGTAGACTTAAAGTCCCAAGTAAATTTATCACCCTACGTAAACTTACTATGTCCCACGCCGATCAAATAATTTGCAGCATCGGACGTAGTAATTTTACAGTCGACTGCAAATAGAACAACCTTCGTTCTATTTTCGCATTGTTACCTGAAGTTCACACTAGATTGCAAAGAAGTACTGTAGTATCTTAAATTAATCAGGTTCTACACTGTAATTTAAAAATACATTGCACGTACAATTACTAGCTGATTGTAAATGTCACCATAGCTTTTTTTACAGTGTGGATTACTCCGAATTACCTCTATATACAGAATTTCTCTGGATTACCTAAGATTACTCCGGTTTGCACATGAGTAAACTGGATTACATCACGCAAATCTTCAAACAAGAAGAATGACTTTTCAAAAACATTTTTGAATTTTCAAAAAAATATATTAATAAACTTTCAGTCAAGCAGTTTTTTCAACAAAAAACATTGATTATCAACCAATAAGATTAGTTTTCTACCGCAAAAGACAAAGTTTCAACAAAATACATGAATTTTTAACGAAGTAGTTAAACTTTTAACTAAAAAACATAAATTTTCAACCACATAGTTGCATTTTCGGCTTGAAAATATAAACTTATCGCCAAAAATTGAGTAGTTACATTTTAAGTTGAAAAATAAATTTTTAACCAAAAAGGTACGAATTTTCAACAAATAGTTCCATTTTCAACATATATTTAATTTTTAAACAAAATAGCTCAATTTTCAACCAAAGATATGAATTTTCAACTAAAATAATAAACCTTAAACACAATTTTAAAATTCTTGAATTTTCTGCAAAAACATTAATTATTAACCAAAAGAAATGAGTTGAAATTACAACGAACAGAAATTAATTTTCAAACAAGAAAATTAATTTTCTACCCAAAAAGACCAATTTTGAACAAACTATATAAATTTTCAATCAAATAGTGGAATTTTCAACAATAAAACAAAACTCTAAAATCACCTAAAAATAGTTGAATTTTGAATTAAGAAAATTAATTTTCAACGAATAGTTGAATTTTCAACCAAGAACATGAATTTTCAACCAAGCAGTTGAATTTTCAAGTAAACAAGATAAATTATCAACTGAAAATGGGATAACTATATTTTCAACTAAATAAAGTGAGATTTTCACTATAGAACGAATTTTCAACAAAATAGTTGAATTTTTAACGAAGAAGATAAATTTTCAAATACAATCGTGCAGCTTCAACCAAAAAATTCATTTTTAACAAAGTATTTTGACTTCCAACCAAGTAGTTAAATTTTTAACTGAGAATTTAAAAAAAAAAAAAATTTTCAATGAAACTGATACATTTTTCGCCAAAATAGTTCAATTTTCAACCAAAAATATAAATTTTTAAGCAACAAGATTGATTTTCTACCGAAAAGACGAATTTTGAACAAAGTACATGAATTTTTAACTAAAAAATATCAGTTTTTAACAAAAATGGAATAGTTGAATTACCACTTTTTAGCAATTCAAATACAAAAAAAAAAATGTAATCGCTCTGAATTTGAAAATGGTAAATTTTTAAGTTGCGAAATTGATGAATTTTCAGTTTTGAATATTCCTCATTTACAGGTTGTTTAATATTGAAGATTTTGAATTGGAATTTATTTCATTATTTAAACTTTTATTTTAAAATGGTTTATCTTCAAAGATTCATTCAAGAAATTGTGGACATATCTGGTAAGAATTAATCACTTAACAAATCATTGGTTTTAATTATTTTTTCAACTATAAAATATCATTATTTTCAAACAATAGAATTTTGATATATTTAAAAATGAAATCGAACCATTTTCAATGTTACGATATAGGTATGCTTTCAATTCAAGATTGCTTAAGTTAGAAAAATTCCAGTCTGAAATACTTTAATTTTGAAGGTTTCCAGCTGACAGATGATCAGCAAAATTTAAAGTTTTCAAATTTACAGTTTTGAAAAATGTAAAAAGGGGAAAGTCATACAACTTTTATAATACATTTGAAATCATTTTGCATCCTTAATACAATAATAAACTAAGAAAATTAAAGACTTCACTCATGCTTGAAATTAAAAAAAAAAATGTAACTGTAATAGATTTGAGCAATTTCATTATTTTTACTGAAACCAATATCAGAAGTCAAAAAGGTGAAAGGCTTCCCCTTTATTCCAAGTATTTTAGGTAATAAAAAAATAAACAATTTATTAGCTCTGAAAGAAAATTAAAGAATAATAGTAAAATGTACAATATATTTATTTCAAAAATATTAGCTTCCAATGATTAAATTTTTTTGGTACAATTTCAATGATTTAAAATTAATTCGAACTGCATGTATTAGATACAAACAGAATGTGTTAGCTGCAAGCACATGTCGATTATCATTATAAATTAATCATTTTGTCCAGGAATTGATAATTTGTAATACCGTAAAATGGGGCCGAACGGCTAGTTTTTTTCAGTTTTTTACAATAGAGTGCAAATAAGAAATCAAATTATAATAATTTAAATTAATGTTTTAAATGTATGATCAATATCTGACCCTTTTTCGTACCATAAAGCACAAACATATATTTAATTCATAAAAAACTATTTATCATCCATCGAAATATGATCGACTTTAACCCACGATGTAGGGCTAAGTCGCTTACTCATAAAAAAAAAGTAAAAAAAAAAATATTTTTCAAGACAACTTTTCGAAAAAAGTATTTATTTGTGAGTTTTCTGATCATTTTAAAGCTTATTGTTACTTGGAACAAAAAAGGAATAAAAAGATTACCATACATTTTTCAATTTGATGGTTTTTCTACTTTTTTAACGTTGTAAAAGGTATTTTTTATCTCTTAAACGGAGTGATCATCAAGGGAAACAATTTCTCGTATGGTTTCTACTAAAATATGTACTATCGGCCGCTTTCTCACAAAAATGAAAGTTCATACAAAAATCATTCTGCAAGGCGAAAAATATATTTTATTCATGTGAAAATTTGCATAGACCTTGTTCGGGTGTTAGAAAATATGATCCATTGCACAAACTTTCACAAACTTCTGCAAGTCATGTTTTTCATGAGTTTTTTTTTACACAACCAAACTAAATTTTCAAAACTGAGAATCTTATACGAATACACTTTTTATTCGTTATAGCTAAGAAAACTGCTCTAAGGGATTTCTGGGACATGTACCTTAAACCACAAATGTCTTCAAGGTTTGTTTTGTCTTCTCGAAAGATTTTTCAATTTCCCTTCCTTTAAAGAAATAAATAGGAAGTTTACTTCACATTTCGCTTCGCTTGCACAAAAAAAAACGAAAATTAGTCTCTTTATTCAAGTGGAGAGCATGTATAGTCCATCTCCTATTTTCTCATTTTTCTCTGTAATAACTTCTATAACGGGAAAAATGCTTCAAATAGATTATTCTTCCATTGCCTTAAAATTTTTATTTGATACGAATCACATCAATGACTAGAATAATTACATTTGATATTGCTATCCTTCTAATTTAATACCAAAAAAATTTCTAACAGAATTATACAGAAAAAATGTAATTTTATAGAAATTCAGTTTTAAAGTTTAATATATTTTGAAATATTTTTAATTTTTAAATAGAAAAATATAAAGTTTTTTAGCATAGAGCTATTAAAACAGAATATATAGGAGTTGAAAATTATTTGAATTTGATGAGCCTTCAAGTATAACAATAATTTAAACTGTTGCTAAATCGAAATCGCTAAATGTCAAAAAAACTTCATATTAAAGCTTTTGAATTTTTGGAATGATTTTAATTTTATCATGTTCATGCTTGAAAGAAATTAAAGTAATTGAATGCACGTTGGGTGTTGTATTTAAATTATGCAACAGCTCAAGTAGAAGGGGGGGGGGGGGGGCAGGCACTCTGTTATATTTTGTTACGGTGTAATGGTTAAAAGCGGGGTGGGCTCCAGAGAAAGCCAATAATCCGTTACGTAATTTAAGTACAGCTTCTTAACGGGTGCGATTTCTTGTTACAATGTAGGGATGATATAACTTGCAGAATTTAACAAAATCTTCCGGTTTGAAGGTCTTCAAATATAGTTAAAACGAATGATAAATAAAAATAATGAGACTTATAAATAATATATTCAAAGTTGAAAAGCCTTCAAGCTTGAAGAAAGAAAATTAAGATATGAAGATTTTTTGGACAATATATTAATTTAGAAAGCCCTCAAATTCGGCATGATCCTAATCAAAAAGCAGTGTCTTGAAAAAGGATGAACTTTGTATCCAAAACTTAATTTTTCTTAATTTTCAGTTTCTGCAATTAGTAAATTCAGAGTAAAATTGTGATAAAATCCCATTAGAAAGAATTTTTTTTCACTTATAAACGTAAAAGATCAGGTATCTTTCCCCCCTTTTTTTGGCTTTTCCTATTTTCTCTATTTCCTTGTCAAAACTTGATAATTTTAAATCTCAAACAAAGCTGTTTTTAACTTGATTAATTCTTTCCTAAAGGCTGTTCAAAACTTTTGAATTATCTGTAAAATCGCCAATAATTTAAAAAATGTTAAAACCTCACTGCAAAGCAAAAAAATTGTAATTGTCGAAAAAAATTGTAATTGTCGAAAAAAATTGCCGGATGTTTTTCGACTGTTTTGTTCAATGGTGAAGTTTGCGATATTTCAGTTTCAGATGCATTAAACATTTATTAAATGAAAACTCAAACCATGCAGAATGTTGCAAAAAAAAGTTTCAGTCGTTCAACAAAGTTCTCAAGTAAATGTTAACAAAATTTCAGCTATTATTCATCCTAGAAAAAAGGTTTTCAGTTTTCGAGTGATCTGGAAAACCTGGAAATGTGAGGAAATTTTATTGGTCAAGGAAAGTAAGATGAGAGTCAGGTGATTTTTGTAATTCAGGGAACTTAATCGAGAGTGCTTACATTTTTTTAAATGTAATAATTAATTAAATAAAGATGTTTTTTCATTTTTGTAAAAGCAAATTCATAGTACACAATATGTACTTATTTGAATAAAACTACTTCTTATTATTTTTTACTAATATGAGTTAAATATAGTTTATTAAAAATAATAATATGTTAGATGAATTTTAAGGACATATGGAAATAATAAAGATTTTTTTCAATTATTCCTGAAATTCATTAATAACTTTCATGTGCCTTTAAAAAATTACTTACATAAATTAAAGGGACGTCGTTATATAATGTTATTAATCATAAGCACCGTTTCCATACAATTATATAATAGATATTTATAAGGACTAACAAATAATAATTCATAACTTGCAATTATATACACACAAAAGCGTGCGGAAAACAATGCATTGCCAATTAATATTATACAAATATAAAACAAATTAACTTGATTCAAATTTCAAATTGTACAGTGTAATCAATTGACGAAAAAAATGATTTGAACTGCATGATTTTATTTTTCTTGTAAAAATTTTCTTATTTTTTCACAGTTTAATGTTGAAAGGGTGTTTGGAAAATGGGAAAGCTTCCTTAGAAATATACAGTTTTTAATGCTTTTTCGGCATTTTTCAATTGCGGAGAATTTCAATTCAAAGTTATTAAACAGTGAAATAGTTGAATTTCAAATATGTGTCAGGATTAAATTAGTAATTTTGAATATTTCATTCCTTTGATTTATGTTTCATTCTTTAAATTCTATGTATTCAACTTACTTGAAATCATCTAAATTCCTTCGAGTTCCCTGATGTATCTGAATTCATCAAAATTCTCTGAATTCCTTGAATTTGTTTGCATTTCCTGAATTTCTTGCAATATTTTTAAAGCCTTGCAATTCCTTAAATTCGTATAGTTCCCCTAATTTGTGGAATTTTCTGAATTTTGCGAAATTCTTGAATTCCAGGGACTTAAAAATAATGCAAGGAATTCAGAAGAATTGAAGGAATTCAGACATTTCAGAGAATTCAGAATATTTGAAGAATTCAAAGAAACATAAGAAATTCAGAGTATTCAAGGAATTTCAGAAATTCAGAATATTCTAGGATTTCAGAGAAGTCGAGGAATTCAGAGTTTTGAGTCAGCACTTAGAATCATCCAATCGAGTTCTTCTAGAGTTCAAACTATATTATTTGACTTACATTTTAAAAAAATCGTGGAGCGTTTTCATTTTCCAAAAAAGTCTTTTTTGTAGAACCCTACCCCTCTTTTCCAAAAAACCTACGTAATTAGTGGACTCTCCCTAAACAATTACCCTATAATTTTTAAAACAAGCTGATAGTCACCCTCGACTTGACCCCTGTCACCCTCCAATCTTTCCGCCCCATTAAACCAAATCGTGACACACGTTGACCACAATGTTGTCCTTTATGATTTCATTCATACTTCCTGAGAGGTTAAGGGGAAATAACTCGAATTCAAGAGGGTCCTCGAACATCCATTTCCATTTCCATGCTCGATATCTTCCGCCTTCGTCGAGGTAGTAGGGGCATAATCGTAAATCATGCGAATGGAAAGACCATTATCAGAAAGTTATCATACGCATCTTCTCTGACGTTTACAGTTTTAAACGATGAAAATTGAAAACTGGAATATCCATTTTCATTCTCCGTTTGACAGATTGAAATATGAGTGCAGTATAAAATTTGATGTATAACTCAGATTTCACACACTTTCCCCCATTTCCCTCTTTTTTCCTTTTTAGGAAATCTCTTTTTTTCCTGTTTCTAAGAAACTTTCCCTTTTTCCCGTTTCCTCGTGTTTTTTTTCGCTTAACTGCGAACTGCATGTTAATATAACCCAATAAGAAAATCCTAATATTTTGAATTGAAAGTTTATTCTTTTGGTTGAAATTGGTTGAAGTTCAGATATTGTCTTAAGAAGTCATCTTTTTTTATCAGAAATTATACTGCTTCGTTGAAAGTTATACTACTTTGTTAAATAATTCATTTTATTGGTTGCAGATTGAATGATCTTGTTGACAATAATTTTTTTGCGGAAAATTAATTTTCTTAACTGAAAATTTAACTATTCCATTTTTTGTTGGAAATTGATCTTTACAGTTGAAAATTCAACTACTTGGTGAAAGGTAAACTACTTTGTTATATCTTCATGTTTCTGGTTAAAGATTCATCATTTTATTTGAAAATTCATGTTTTTGATTGAAAATTAAACGATTTTAATTGGAAATTCAATTCTTTGGTTAAAAATTGATTTATTTGGTTAAAAATTCATCTTTTTTGGTGGAAAGTTAATCTTCTTGATTAAAAATTGTACTACTTGGTTAAAAGTTCTACTACTACAGAAAAATGTATTGGTTGAAGATTCATCTCTTTTGTTGAAAATTAGTTAAAACTTGTTGGTTTTTAGTCGAAAATTCTACTATTTGGTTGAAAATTATCTTTATTGGTTAAAGTTCATATTTTTTGGGTGAAAATTAAACTAGTTGGTCAAAAATATTTGTTGGTACATTGAAAATTCAACTGTTCATTTGAAAATTTGTTTATTTTATTGAAAATTCTTTGTTTTTTTGTAGAAAATAATTTAAAAAAAAATTGTAATGCAACTGTTGGATGAATAGTAATCTTTTCTTGTTGCAGATTCAATTATTTTGTTCAAAATTCGTCTCTTTTGATTAAATTCAACTGTTTCAGATTCATAATTAAAATATTTTTTCATTGAAATATCAACAATTACATTTTTTGTTGAAAATTCACCGTTTTGGTTGGAAATTCAAATTCTTAGTCTATCTTGTTTCAAATGTATCTTCTTTGGTTGAATTAAAGTGTTTTTTTATTCAAAATTAAAATGTTTTCTGGTTTAAATATCAATTATTATATGTTTAGTTGAAAATTAAAAGGTTGAAAATTGAAATCCTTCGTTGAAAGTTGAACTTCTTCATTAAAGATTGATTTTTTTTTGATGATTCATATTTTTAGCTAAATATTTTTCTGTTTGGTTGAAAATTCAACTATTTTGTTGAAAAATCAAATTTTCAAATCGGAAATTTAACTGTTTTGTTGAAGGTTTATCCTTTGGGATAAGAAACCCGTACTTTTGAATTAAAAATTCGACTCTTTAGGGTAAAAATTCAACTATTTTGTTGTCTTTTAATCTTTGTAGATTGAAAATGTCAGCATTTGGTTAAAAATTCAACTACTTTGTTAATAATTTAATTATTTTGTTGAAAATTCAATCATTTTGTTGAAAGTTCTCCTATCTTGTTCAAGTCATCTTTTTTGGTAGAAAATTCGTCCTTATGGATTGAAAATATATCTTTTCAGGAGAAAAGTTCTTTGTTGATTATTCATCTCACTTGGTTAAAAATTAAACTTTATTCTAAAATAATGGTCTTTTTGGCTTTTTGGCTCAAGTGTTTTCTAAAACAGTTAAATTTTCAGCTTGAAAACTCAAGTCCTTCGTTGGAAAATCTTCTCTTTTGGTAGAAAATTCATCTTTTTTGGATTGGAAATTCAACTACGTGCTTGAAAATGCACTATATATTAAACAAATTTATTCCCCTTTTTTTGTGAAAAATCACTTTATTTACCAAGTGAAGATTACGTGTGGTTTTTTGAGAGTTGATTGTATTAATGTTCTGAAATTTATTTTATGTGCTTTCTGAAATTGCATCTAACTTTTTTATTGTAAAAACTATTCTTGTTTCGATTCACTGACCCAATTCTCGGTGATTCAAATTTAGAGACTTTGTACATGTTTTTACTCTTCTATATCATAATTTTTTCTTTGGATACAATTTATTTTGGTTTTTTCTCTTTGGTGTTAAAGCACGCGAATGTGCCAGACAATGTAACAAATTTAGCTCACGACCCAACATCCTTCACAATAGTTTTGCCCTTTCGCATGCCTTCACTGTCCAGTATATCAAGAAGGGAAAAACGTTCCGACGTCTCTCGAGGATTTGGACCGGATGCGCGTACGTGACGACTGTTCTTCCATCAAGTTCTTTTTTTTTTCTTCTACCTCTATGTAACGAAATAAACGCTCCCTAGAACGCGAGACAATTAACTGAGAAAAAAGATCCGACATGAGAACCTTTGCTTCCGATTGCTTGATTCCTTTAGCCGTCATTTTGTAAATTCGAAACAAAATTCCTTGTTTCAACTTTGAAAAAAAAAAAAAATATTGAATTGTATTTGTGGGTGATTCAAAACCAATCTATTTAGATTATTACATTTTCACAAATAGGAAAAAGAAACAATCAAAAAAAAAAATATGCATGTATTTCTAAAATTGCTAATATTTAAAGGAAAAAGTGAGAGGATGGTTTTGGTTGACTTTTTCTCTTTTTCTCCCTCTTTTTTCTTTTGGTTATTTTTGTCTCTAATGAGCCGAAAAGTGAGGTAGTTTAGAAGTCTGTTTTTTAAATCTGAATTTTTTCTTGCTCACTTTGCATAAAATTGTTCATGATAAAATAGATTTCTGTTCGATCTTAATTTTAAAATTGAATTGTATTTACAAAGTTCGGATAGTAAACCTATGATCATCGGTGCTATCGGAGGTGTCCAGCTTTGACTGGTGCATAGCCTAACAAGCATCCTTGCGTGTCAAAGAAATACCGAGACACTTGCGGGGAAAATGCAGAAAGCGTCGTCCTTGGCTCGCTCCGTGTTCTCAGGGTGACAGCTAAAACGTTACCCCGATTTCACCGAGAGCGGGTGCCGCTATTGACACTTTTTTGACACGCTTTTTAAACCATGCTACTATTTTTATATTCTTTTGGAAAACTTCTTCGTTAGATTCTCCAAAATGACAGTGATTTTAAATGATTAATTAGGGTTTCAAAGATTTTCATGCATTCTAAAAGATTCCAAAGGATTTTAGAAAATTTCAAAGATTTTGAGAAGTTTCACCTGATTTGAGAGTTTTTCGTTTAAAAATTTTTTGAAGAAGTTCTAAGATAGATTACGAATTTCGAGATACTTTACGGGATTTAAACAGATTTGAAGTATTTCAAGGAATTTGTTGGGATTTTACCGAATCTGCGCGAATTTATAGGATCTCCAAGGACTTTAAAGATTTAAAGGGATTATAGGGAATTTCTAGAAATTTCCGGGCAACTCAAAGGAGTAAATGAAATGGAATGCAATTTTTAGGTATTTCCAGAGAGTTCATAGTATTTTATGGTATTTCAGAGAATTTCAAAAATGAAAACGTTTTTAAAGGTATTTCAAAGGATATTAAAGGTTTCAAGAAGTTGAACGGGATTTTACAATATTTGAAGGATTTTAAAGAAGAATTTCAAGGAGCTTTATTAGATTTTATGAGGTTTTATGGGACTTCAGTAGATTTTAAAAATCTAATCATTTTCTTGAGAAAGTTTGCAAGATAATTACAGATTTCAAATATATTTCAAATATTTCGAAATACTTCGAAATCGAAGGATTTTCAAATCCAGGATATCCAGGATATCAATGATATTTCAAAGATTCTAAGGGATTAGAGCAAAGTTATTCCACTTGAAAATTTCAAAAACAAAAAAGTTTGTAAGCACTTCTCTATCTTGTGTTTTTTATTTTTGAAATTTTCGCTAAAATATGAATAAAGTTGACTTTAGTTCTATTTTTCTTAAAACAATAACATTTTGTAAAAAGTTTTCAATTTCTAGATTTACATATTGAATTTTGTTCACAAAATATTATAAAATATTACGGTTTTAATCAAAATACAATTATAGCCGAATTTATAAATATTTTAGCCAAAAAATCCGAAAAAAACGCAAAATAGAGAAAAATCCTCAGAGAAATTTTTTACAAGTTTTCAAATGGAACAACTTTACTTTTTTGACCTTTTCCGTATCTCGTCTCGTTATTGCAAAAAAGAGCGAATTTAAATTTTTCATTAAAAAAATCCAATTTTCTCTTCTCCAAGGCGCGGGCAAAATATAAACTCGTATGAAAGATATGCACCATATCAGTACCAACCTAGAAAAAAATGAAGAAAGAATAAAAGAATGGTCGTTTTAGGAAAAATACGTATAAATATTTTCAGCAAAATATCCGCTATTTCGTCAGTTTTTAAATTTAAAAAAATTTCCGGGTGGATTTTGAATTTGAACGAAAGGATCAATCAGTATACTGCGACACATAAAAAATCAATAAATATGTCATGAATTGCTTCAATGACTTTAAAAATTCTAAAATTCATAACTTAGTTATTTTTTTTCGTCTAATCTCTAAAATATGTTTCATCTAAAATCCTTTGAAAAACAACATATTATATCCTGAAACGATTCTGCAACTTCAACATGCACAGAATGTCATTTATTTGTATATGCAAACTACTTTTCTTTATTTATCGTGAAATAGGTAGAATTTTTACCAAATCTGTCTTTATATTGATACTTGTAAAGTAATTTTCCTCCCTTTTTTAGATTGTATTCAATTTTTTACCAATAAGTGAGAAAAGCTTTCACACAAATTTTCGATTTATTTTCTATATCAAGTGAAGCTTAGTTCGATTCTCAAGAAATGTGCTGGTACACTTATCGAAGAAAAGGCTGAACCATTAGGTTATTGAATTCCAGTTTTACACACTACAACAGGCATTGAAGTCCTCCAATGATAGGGTTGAAAACACATGTTTAAGTTGGAAAGTGAAGTGAAGGATAAAATTGAAAATACGTTGCTGGTCAAGTATAAATTCTTAGGAGTGATATTTTTGTTGGACTGGATTGGAGACTACTTTCGCTAACACATTTTTTTTCTCAGTAGCCCGTGCGGAAAATGCCTTTTTTAGCCTTATTTAAAAAAAGGCTCGTACCAGGCCCTGATAAGGTTGCCTGATTTAAAAATGTATATAACGGTCCTGGTCAGGTCCAAATAAGGCCCGGATAGGCTAGCCTTATTTTTAATTAAGGCAATCTGATAAAAGGCCGTATTTACGGCCCTGATCAGGTACGAATAAAGCCCGGATAGATTGCCCTTTTTATTAAGTAACGCAGTTTATTGAAACTTTTCATAATAATGATAATGATTAATAGTCGCTTTCGTAAAAAAAGGAGAAAATAGATTAATTTATGTTGAATTTTTTTCATCTAGTATATTAGATTTTTTTACAATAGTTTAACAATAATCGACAGTGCTCAGCTATGTAAAATGCTTGAAATAATAATATTGCAATTTCATCGCATTATTAATCACTATAAATAATAATTAATCAAATTCTGATATTGTAAATTATTTATTATGTATTATGTTGAACAAATAATTATTTTGTTCTAGCTTTAATAAATAATTTCGTATATTCATATATCTAACTCTCATAATGGTATGAATGATAAACCACTATTCATGGATAAAAGATTTGACACAAAAAGATTTGATTTAAAATTTGAAGATTTGAATCTTGCCGCCTTGAGCAAAAGTTCGGCTGTGGTGCGCCAGGGCGCGCAACGATTTGCCTCTCTCGCAGTCGAAACGGCGCGTCGAGTGTTTAAAACAGGAGTCGAGGCGCCGAAAATCATACTTACTTGGCATAAATGCTACCGTGATAAAAAAGGTGGTTACTGTAGGGCGAGGCTCTTCTGTTGCACTTACGGTCGAGCTGACTCTTTTGCTGCTGCGAGATATCCCAGATGTGGATATCTCGGTTGTATAATTTTTGTTAGTCGCGACTGTGTATGCGCGCTGTACGGATACGGAAAATTTTATAATACTTGACAGAATTGAAAAAGATTTTAATATACATTATTGTACGTAATAATATGTATTTTAATAAAACATCACCTTTGGAAGTCAACATACATATTTTTATATTTATTTCATTCTCATTTGAAAAATAAGTAAGGGATTCGATACGAAATAATGACGGCCCTGCAAAGGACCTTAATTATTTTAAAGGTACAAAAAAGGCTGCCTGACATGGACCTTATAAGGTAGCCAATTACGGCCCTTTTAATTCCGAGCGTGACGGAACACCATAAGGGCCTGATAGGATTTACTTATCCGGACCTTAAATATAATACGGCAATCCTTTCAGGACCTTATAGTGCCCGGATGTAAATTTCCGCACGGGAGATGCATTTTCGTAAAAAAACCTACTTTTCATTAAAAAAATCTCATTTCTTACACTTTTCTCAGTCACATGGGATAGCTAGATTCTAGATTTAGGAAAAAAAATTGTTCATGTGTCCACTTGGGCAAATATAATTGTTAAAAGCTTCTTGGTCGATCACTGAAGTTAAGCAGCGCTTGGCTCGGTTACTCGGATGGGAGCCGTCGTAATATACAGAGTATATTTTCACTCTTGAACTAATACATCTTATATCTGTGTCTCACTGGAGTTGATGGTGTGTGTTCAAAATATGTTTTTTTTTCTTAAAATTTTCCAAAATAATTATGTTTTATGAGAGCTTTTTGCAGTTTACGGAAGTATTTAATTATATCTAATAATAATAATCATCGTTTGATAATAAGTTAGATTTATAATAAGTTTTACATCTTGTAAAATTCTTTTTCCAACTGAAGTTGTTTCAGTTAAATTGAAATTCTTTAGTTTGAATCGGAATATTAAATTGTCGTAATTTAAAATTAGATGTAGTGTTACGGAATTTCCCTAAAAAACGAAACTAATTACAGCCACAGTTCTTTTGGTATATACTGAAAAATATATTACGTATGTAAAAAATTTCCAAAAAATTAATCAACTTTTTCATCTTTACTGTTCACAATTGAAGAATTTTTAATTGCAAAT
Source organism: Andricus curvator (assembly GCA_932195095.1). Lineage (NCBI taxonomy): Eukaryota > Metazoa > Arthropoda > Insecta > Hymenoptera > Cynipidae > Andricus > Andricus curvator. The sequence continues at coordinate 440,741 of CAKNYM010052359.1, forward strand.
CTATAAAATGGAATTAATTTCCATTATAAATCTTCAAAATTTAATAATATTTTATTTTCTAAATTGAAATATTTTAAGAAAGGAATTTGAAATTCCATAATTTTCTATCATATATTTTAAATATTGAATAGTCTTTTATTGCAAATATTCAAAATTGAAGAATTCTATATTGCAAATCTTGAAAATTGAAGAATTTTCATTTGCATATCTTCAAAATTTTACTGTTTGAAAAATAGTGATTTCGAAATTCAATGCAATTAAAATACAAATCTTAAAAATTAAATAATTGGCATCAATTCCATATTTTCCAAAGTCAAGAATTTAAAATTGTAAATTTTCAGAATTGTGGAACTTTGAATAGTCAACTTTTAAAATTGAAGTTTTTCATTTTGAAAATTTACTAATAAAAATTTACTAATAAAAATTATAGAGATTTTAAGTTTTACATTAGAGAATTCTGTAATTTTGATGATTTAGATTTGAAATTTCATCAATCATTTGGAAAATTTAGAATTGAAAACTCTTGAATTTTTATCTTCAACATCATGACAATTTAAGAATGTGTATTTATACATTGTAAAAATTGAAGAATCTTATTATTGCAAATAATTAAAATTAGAATCTTTAGTCGACTAGTGTCCGTAGCTGTGAAAACGTCTAACCACGTACGCGTCACATTTCAGGATGACGGAACGCGCCAAACAAAGTGTGTGTATTAAATTTTGCCATTCAGTTTTTGATATCATTATGATTTGGAAACTGTATGGTGATGAGTCTATGATTGATACTCGAATTAAAGAGCGGTTTAAGACCATGTTACGAGTGGGTCACGTGACCGGATATCGAGTTGAAAATTTGGGATAGTGAATAACAAGCGCTAAGAAAGGCGGCTCTGGTGCTTCTATGAAAGGTGTTGTGCACCATCAATATGCTCCAACAGGTGATGCAATGAACAAAGTAAGAAGAAAACGGCCTGATTTGTAGAAAATTTACGAATGGGCCCGTCACCAAGACAACACACCTGTCGGTTCGTCGCAGATTATTCAGCAATTTCTGGTGAAACACGGCCTTACACAACTTCGGCAGTCCCCACACAGTCCTGACCTAGCTCCCAGTGAATTCTGGCTATTTCTTAAATTGAAGTATCCTCTAAAAAAAACGATTTCAAGACGTAGAGGAAATGAAAAGAATGCGACGAAGCAGATGTGAGCTATTCCGTAAGGTGACTTTAAGGAGTGATTCAGAAAGTGGGAGGGTAGCTGGAAGAAGGTTGTGGCTCTCAAAGGGGAATACTTAGAAAAGGATATAATCGCCATTGATCAGAATTAACTCATACTCCTGGTACACTACAAGGTCGGATACTTTCCGGACATACTTCGTACTATTGATTCTACATGTCGGACATTAATAAATGGTTCCATCGTTGGCTGAGTTATGTTTGACAAATGCCTGGCGATTTCAATAACTAAATCAAACATTCCTACATATTGATACTTCTAGCTGAGCCATATATGGATGCTCCAGTGAATCTTGCTCATCTTTCTCATTCAAGAATCGCCTACGCTCGCATATTTACCGTTGTTCTTTCCACGTCTTTCATACTCGATGAGAAAATCGCCGACGAGGGTTGCGTTTTTCGTCGTCGATAAAGGCCTTATCGCCGTTATTGAATCGACATACGAATATAGCTCTCGAACTTCTCTCCTCTTTCTTTTTCATCCCCCTTGCATCCCTCTTGCCTCCTTTCGGTTGTTACCCTCAACTGAAGGATCGATTTACGTCACCTATTTCTCGAATGTCCCCTGGATGTACAATTTCATTGGAGCTTTTCAATTTCCTCGCACGGGACGAACTGACAGAAACTCAGCAAGTCATTTTTCAACTTGCAACTCGGGGGAGATATGCAGATTTCGATGGTTATAGGCAGCCGAGGGATTACCTCATGATATATTCATAAAACACGGACCAACACATTTGCACGTTTCACCTGCGCTCATGGAAAATCTTCTGCTTATCACGCATATCCTGTGTTTCCTTCCATCCCGGTGCTTCCGAAACCGCCTGATTTAATGCCGTAGAAATTTCAGACCGTGTCGAACTTAAGCGGGGAATTGATTAGCAAGGGCTTTTTAGCTTATAGCGACTTTGGGGCAGCTCATTTATCCTCAAACTCTGAAACATGAAAGTACTTCGCTTTATGATCTGACCAGAGAATGAGACAGAGGCATTTTTTATGGTGTGGAGCAAAAGAGTTTATGAGAGATGTGTGATGGAGAGGGCCAGCGAAGTGCGAGACGCCTTAGGCGAACGATTTTGGACACTAATGAGCCCGCGTGAAGAGCTTTACTTAGTGGATGTGATGAGAGTGAAGAGTATGGATCTTACGATGGGATTATTGGTCAGTTTGCATATTTTTTGTGTAATCTATGGCACATGGTGACTTTGTGAAGCTCTTCGCCTCGGGTGACTGCTAGAGAGATTGATCGGCGCCCTGTGTCGGAGCAGTATTGCGGAACGAACTTTTTGATTAAATAAGCCACGCAGGAATTCTAGATCAATCTAAATCCAGTATAACGCGGTATAACGAGGCTAGAACCGAGTCTATATGATAGAAAATCAAATAAAAATAACGTCTTGCCTAATGTTAATTAAAAGTAAAGTTTTAAAAGTAGGTGACCAGACGTCCTGATTTCTCAGGAAAATTCCTGATTTTTTAAATCATATGTTGTCGTATAATCTTTTTTGGCTGAAAATACAACTGCTTGGTTGAAAACTACTCTTTTTTTTATCAGGAATTTTTCATTATCTTTCCACTTCTTTGGTAGAATTAAACTATTTTGTGTTTCAAATTAAAACCTTTTTTGGTTGAAATATCAACTATTACATTTTTTATTGAAAATTGAACTACCTAGTTGAAACTGGAACTACTTTAATAAAAATTAATTATTTGGTTGACGATTTATCATTATAATTCCAAAAAACACTTTTTTTTGTTATATTTAACTATGTATTTGAAAATTCGTTTTTAATGAATTGAAAATTAATTTTTCAACTAAAAATTCAACTCTTCCATTTTTGGTTGAAAAATGATATTTCATAGTTAAAAATGTATGTATTTTGTTGACAATCGATTTCTTTGGTTAAAAAATTACCAATTTTGTTGAAAATTCGTTTTTTTCTGGTGGGAAATCAATTTTTTCAACCTAAAATATAACTATCCATTTTTTGTTGAAAATTGTTCTTTTTTAGTTGAAAATTCATATATTTTGTTGAAAATTCGTCTTTCTGGTAGAAAACTAATCTCATTGTTGAAAATTCATATTTTTGATGGAAAATTCAACTGTTTGGCTTAAAATTCTTTTTTTTTTACTGAAAACTAATTTTTTAACTGAAAATTTAAACTCATTGTATGTAGTTAAAAATGTATCTTCTTTAGTTGAAAATTCAGCTATTCGCTTGAAAATTTATGCATTTTTTGGTAAAATATTCATCTTCTTAGTGGAACTGTAAACATAAATTTTCCATTTTGGGTTAAAAATGTTTGTTTTTTTAGTTGAAAATTCATGTATTTTTTAACATTCGTCTTTCTTGGTAGAAAATTAATCCGCTTAGTTGAAAATTCATTCTTTTGGTTAAAGATTTCTCATTTAGTTCATCTCTTTCGATTAAAAATTCTATTATTTGGTTGAAGATTTAACTATTCTGTTAAAAAATTGTTTTTTCTTCTTAGTTCAAAATTAATTGTCGTACTTGAAAATTCAACTAATCCATTTTTTGCTAAAAATTGATGATTCTTATTGAAAAATTCACCTATTTAATTTATCATGGAATATTGATCTTTTTTGTTCAATTTTCAACTTCTTCGTTGGTTGAAAACGCAACTCTTTTGTTAAAAATTATTCTGTTTCGGTTGAAGATTCATCTATTTTGTTAAAAATTTCTTTTGTTGAATTCAACTGTTTTTGGTTTAAAATTAAAATCTCTTTTGGTTGAAATATCAACTATTACATCTTTCGTTTATAATTAATCTTTTTTGGTTAAATTCGACTGTTTTTTATTTTTAAATGAATTCTATTTTCCTTTATTGAAATATCAACCATTATATATTTTTCGCTGAGAATTAATTTTTTTTATTTAAAATTGAGCTACTTCATTGAAAGTTGAACTTCTATGTTGAAAATGCATCTTTTTTGTTTGAAAATTAAACTATTTTGTTAAAGATTCCTCTTTTTAGTTAGAAAATTCGTCTTTTTGGAGTGAAAATTCAACTGTCTTAAAAAAAATTCAGCTTTTTGGCTCGAAGATTCAACTATTTGTTTAAAAATGCAACTGTTTGTGGTTGAAATTTATCATTTTTGATTTCAAAATTGGACTATTTGGATAAGAATTCATCTTCCTATATTGACAATTCAACTGTCTGTATACAAATTCAACTATTTTGTTAGAATTTCTTCTTTTTTGCTCAAAGTTTTAACTATTTACTTGTGAATGCAACCGATTGGTCTAAAATTAATTATTTTGTTTGTAGAAAATTCAACATTTTTGTTGAAAAATCATTTCTGTTGGTTTAAAAATCATCTACTCGCGTTTATGAGTGAACTTTTTTCTAAAAAAATTCGCCTTTTTTCTTTCGTTGAAAATTCACCTCTTTTGGTTTTGTTATTTTTTTTTTTAATTAATATTCTTAACTGAAAATTTAACAATTCTATTTTTGGCTGAAAATTGATCGTTGTTAGTTGAAAATTATTTTTAGAGTATTTTTGGCTGTGAAGTCTGTTAAAATATTACGTTTCTGTGTTTCATGGGTTTTTTAGTGTGTCATAAAATAAATTTTAAAAAAATTTGATTTTTTACCTTAGTATTTTTATAAATAGTTATTTATAGCGGCATGAATAAATGATGAAATTAATACTTGTGTATTTACTAGTTTCATAATTCAATTTTTAATCTCATTTCGAAAACAGTATATAAAATTTAGCTCCCTTATTAGTATCGGATATTGTGAAAATCATGTTTATTCTGGCCTGTTGTTCAAAGAGTGGCTATCAATTTTAACCGGATTTTAAATTAACTAGGTAATGAATTTTTTATAAACAATGCACTCGTTTTTCGAAGCATATACTCGATAGTTATTGTTAATATTCGTAGAAGTTGATTATCGAATATTATAAATTTAAATTTGATAGCAAAATACTTTGACCCGAGACTATTAAATTCAATCAAATTTAATCAAGCATAAAATTAGACAACGGTGCTGCCGTAATAATTTTACTTCATGAATAAATAAAACCCGTACGGTATAATAATTTACAGACGAACAAATGTTTTAAATTGGTTAATTTAGTGCTTTTACACGGCAATTTTTATGAAATGATTAATTTTTAACATATTGCAATAAAATTGTTTCCACAGTCGTTAGACATTTATGGGTATAGGAACTAATCAGTGAACTTTTAAAAATATTATAAAAATTATATGAATTATAAATAATATTACAAAAGTAAATATTTTAATATAGTTTATGAGTTATTGTATTTACAATATCCTAAACAAAAACTTTCATGAACAATGAAGAAATAATTTCATAAGGCTTAATTGAAATGCGCCCTTTGCGATTGGAATTACAATGCGCATTTCAGTTCTCATATTTGCATTGCTATTATTAACTAATTATAATAAGCTCTCAAAAGTTTTCCTTGTATCGTGCCTATAACGCAATGAACCATTCATAATATCAAATTCCATTTAATTAAATTAAGCTGCAATCTCTCTGTTCTTTTAAACTCAGTACAATAAGGAAGAGGATTACTTTTGTTATAAAATGTGATCCAATTATTTTACAAAAAAATGATACTGCGATCGACATCGTAATTAAATAAATATAAAAATAATAACACACAATATAATAATTGTATGCCCCTCCAAACCCTTCCCGAAGGAATTTAACTGAGATTGTATATACGCGTTCAGTCTAAAATATTGTCAATTTCGTTGCATCTTGTAATTAATAAAAGTAAATAAAAATAATATTATTTCATTTTATATTACCATAGTTCTGCAAAAATTAAATTTCTGTTAATGATCAGTATTTGTTAACATATTTAAATTTACATGATGGATAAAAATTAAAATTTGACCGATCGATATAAATTAAAAATGTAAATAAACAATAGTAATAATATAAATTTGAATAATACCTAATTTTTAAAAATGGGAACAGAGTCAAATCCCTACCCCTTTCCCATTTTTCGTGGGGGCGGTACGGTACCCCTTTTAATTTTTAACCAAAAATGGAATAGTTAAATTTTCAGGTAAAAAAACAACTTTTTCCCTTTTTTAACAATAATTTCTCTCTTTTTCCAATATTTTCAAGAAACTTGCCCTTTTCTTCTATTTCTTGCTTTTTCCCCTCAATTGTGAACTAAATTAGTAGAACTCAATAAGAAAACTCAACTGTTTTTAGAAAATAGATAGTTTTGGTTTGCAAATTCGTCTTTTATAGTCGAAAAGTCATCTCCTTTAATTTAAAATTTAGCTTTCTTGGTTAAAAAATAACTTTTTTCTTGAAAATTCAACTGTTGACTAAAAAAAATTTCTTTGGCTTGAAAATTCAACTATTTGGTTCAAAACTTATATATTTTATTGAAAACTCGTCGCTTTTGATTTATAGTCCAACTATTTGGTTTAAAGTTATTACTTTTTGTTTTAATATTTCGATTAATGGGTTAAAAATTCACCTTTCTTGGTCGAAAACGGTAATTTTAATTGAAAATTAAACTTTTTAGGTTGATAATGCTACTGCATTTGAAAATATTCGTTCATTTGATTTGAAAATTCATCTCTGTAGGTTTAAAAGTACACTATTTGCCTTAAACTTGAATTACTTTGTTAAAAATTTGTCTCTTTTGTTTGAAAGTTCTCAACAATTTTTGTTATAAATCCGACTGTTTGATTGTAAATTATTATTATTTTTCAAATTCAACTATAAAAATGACACATCTCTGAAATTGCTAATTTTTAATCGTACTCTGAGCAATATTTAAACAAAAATAGATTATCTTGCTATAAATTGCTATAAAGTACCTCTATTTTAAAAATTCATTTAACATCGAAATAAAATCTACTTTTCCCATGAACCATTTTATGCACTGAAATAGAAGCATAAATAAATTCATAAATCCAAATTAGATTTCCAAACTACCTCCTTTCCGGCTCATTAGGTTGAAAATTCAACTACTTTGTTGAAAGTGCAATATATTTCGACTTGAAATCTCAGGAATTTGAAGCGTTTCATATTGAATTCAATATTGTATCTATATTAATTTTATTCAATAGAACTTATTCCCCTATTTTTCATCTTTCGAGAGCATTTTGGGCTGTGAAGTCTGAATTATAAAAAAATTAGTAACTTTACATTTAAATTATATAGTCTCAAATTATAAATTTTTGTGTATTTTTAGGTATAAAATGTTTAAAATGAACGTTTCTGAAGCTAAAAATTAATGCAAATTATAAACTTTTTTCAATTTAAGATCTAAATGAAATCTTTCTTATGAATAACTGTATGTAACAAAAATATAGAGAATGAAAAAAAATTCACTATTCAAAATTAGATTTCCACACTACCTCTTTTCGGCTCATGAGAAGATTTTGAATTCTTCCTTTTCCCATTTGGAAATAGTACATTGTTAACCGAGTGGGGAAACTAGGAGATTCCCAACGAGCATGAAGTTGCCGCGCGAGCAAAGTGAGCGCGGTAACCATGCGAGTTGGGAATCGACTAGTCCCCCACTTGGTTCACATATTATTTTTCATCATACCTCAATCGAAAATTCGACTTTCGATGCCTGTGGAGCAGGTCGAAAATCGAATTTTCAACCCTAGGGAACACACGGGCATATCATCGATCGTGGAATCCATTTCTTTCACTGTTTCGCGCCAGAGTCCCAAAATCGCATTTCCCGCGCGGTTATTAAAGAAATGTAATAATCTAAATAGATTGTTTCAGAATCAGCGACTTATATAAACTTTTCTTATTTGGAAATAATCCAAGTTGACAAGTTTAACTGTACAGAAAGGAATATTTTAAACCCAGATTTAGAATGCTTCAAGCTGAATGACTATTGTTAAAAACATGGTTTCAACTTTTAAGTTCATTTTGATTATGCAAAAAATATTTCAATTATCAATAAAAAGTATGTGCTCTATATTTCTAAACAAATGATGTTATTATTGCAATCATTCAGTATCAGATACTGCCTTTTCATTATCTTTAAAAATTTGATGCGACTTTTTACAGACTTTTTACTCGCCTTCTAGCCGATCCAAACCCTGCATTTTCAATGTGTGCTTACCTTTCAACACACATATATAATATGTTTACAAAAGTGCATAAAAGAGTAAAAAATATTTATCTCTAGAGAATAAGCGAAGCATGCCGAAGGGTATAATGCTCGCTCATCGATCAACAAATTTTAAGGCAAACTGAAAAAAGATTAAAGTAAAAACCAACTCCACTGAAGCAGAGAGTGTACTTAATATTCTCTTGGGAGGAAAAACCTGCGAACGTCGTTTTTAACATATAACATTCGTCTGGACTCAGTGCACGTTTTAGCAATGTTTTGCACTCTGAAAAGGAAGATGCGCAACGTGTGACGAATAGTTTGTTTATCACGACCAAATGTACCAAGTATCGACAAAAGAGTGTGAAATATTCCTGCGAATGTTCAGCAATATTGAAAGATCAATTCCCTCTTCAGGTCTCAACATGGTCTTGAATTAACAATTTATTTTCGATTTCACGGAACGTTCTCACTCTCGTTTCCGGCGCTATTCGACCGGACTTTAAATCAGTTTCAATAGAGCTGTGTTTCTGAACGATATTGCTTTCAATGGCCTTGTATGTTCAGGAAAACTTTTTATTCCCAATACCTTTTTCAATAGATTGTTACATTGTCCATTGTTCTGCATATTGGCATTTTTCCTATATCCTGCAACACAGACTTGTCATTGTAGCTCAAACGATGTTAATTCATAAATTCGTTTCGCAAATATTGAAAAATTTAACAAATCGAGTTGTTGAATTGATCACGTTTAGATATACACTACCGTCGGAAATTATCTACACGGCTAGCGTGAGCGCTACTAAAAATCACTGCTGACTTTGAAACGTGATTACTTGTTCAAAAAAGGAGTGAAAAGCTTTTATGAAAAAGCTTTCGAAAGCTTATGAAATTTCACGTCAGATGAACTCTAATGGAGATATTTGTTACCTTTTGATAAGAATATACCACGTGAGAATTGTTTAGCAAAAATGCAAGAATTTCTCGAATTTTGAACCTCGAGTTCAACTTGCGACATGACCTAGGAGGGTTGTATCAAAAATATAATATTTATATCACACAGTCTATAAAGTCTTATCTTTAATTGAAGACAATATAATTAAAGAAATCTTAACGGGTTCTCGAGATATGAGAAATTTGTTGTCATATCTTGGGAACCCGTGAAGCTTTTTAGGTATTGTCGGCTTAAACTGAAGATAAGACTTCAAAGACTGTGTTGAAGTCGAGGTAAAAAATTCGAAAAATCATTAATTTTTTTTTGAACTTCTTACGTCCTAGCTTCATTTTAATGGAATATATTTCTATAAGGGGTCATTCGAGGCTGAAATTCAAAAGCTTTCCAACGGTTTGTTTTTGAGTTTCTGGCTTCTTTTTTGAACGAGTAATCACGTTTTCAAGTTAATTTTTTTGTTTAAAGAGTCTACTTCTGTACTTCTTGGTTCAGAATTCATCATGTATGGTTGAAAATCGTACTATTTGTTTGAAAATTTATTATTTTGTTGAGAATGCAACTTGTTTGTTTAAAATTAATCTTTTTTTATTAAAAATTCAACTACGTGTTTAAAAACTAAACTATTACTAACCCTTAAAGTTATCCCCTCTCTGTGATAACATAAAGAATGAGAAGGGTCGCTGAAGACCCCAGCAGAAATTTCTTTATTGTAACAAGGATTTGTAACATTTTTGCACGAAAATTTTTTTGGATATACTTTTTTATATTCTTTATAAGATAAAACTAGTTAATATATATATTTTTAATTTTAACATATGAAAAAAAACTAAAAACTAAAAAAAATGGAAAAAATGACTCTTCGATTGAAAATAGGCTGGGTATAAAAGACCCCAGGGATAACTTTAAGGGCTAACTGAACTACTGAACTTCTAAATTCATTTTTTTAGTTGAAGATTCATTTCTTTGGTTAAAAATTTAACTTTTTCGTTGAAAATTCGTTTCATTCTTGGTTTAAAAATCTTTTTTTTTGTGAAAAATGTATGTACTTTGTTGAAAATTTGTCTTTTTGGTAGAAAACTCAACAACTTAATTTAAAGTTGAACCACTTTATAAAAGAATCATTTTTTTATTGAAGATTCATCATGTCAGTTGAAAATTCAACTATTTGGTTGTCAATTAACTTTTTGTTGAAAATTCATATTTTTGGTTTAAAATTCAACTACATATTTTGGTGGAAAATGTAATTTTTCGGCTAAAAGTGAAACTATTTATTTGAAAATTTAACTAATTGGTATAAAATGAACTACGTTGTTGAAAAATTATCTTTTCGGATTGAAAATTCTACTATTTTGTAGATAATTCGTCTTTTTTGGATCCAAAATTCGTGTATTTAATTGAAAATGGGGCCTTTTGGTATGTTCTTGCTTGAAAATTGATGTTTTTGCTCGGAAATTTAACTATTTGGTTAAAAATTCAACTACGCGGCTTAAAGTTAAACTACTTTGCTAAAAATTCATTTTTTCCAGATTCACCTCTTTTGTTAAAAACTTAACTATGTTGATGAAAATTCGTATTTTGTTCAAATTAATTTTTTTTATCTCAAAACTTAGAAATATGTCTATTTGGGTAGGCAATTAATCTTATTCGTCGAAAATTCTCTTTTCTTTTTTAGTTCAAAAGTTGTCTTTATGGGTAGGAAATTAATTTTGTTTTGATGTTGAAAATGCATCTATTTGGTTCAGGCTTCAACTATTTTGTTCAAAATTCTTCTTTTCGTTAAATTGAACTGATTGAAAATTCTTTTTTTCTTTTTTTTGTTTAAAGTAATTTTTTAAAGTGTGTATATAACTCATTCATTGTTTTGTGAAAACTACCATTTTTCAGTTAAAAATTCTATTATTTTTTTGACAATTCGTCTACGTATAAGAAATTAATCTTCCTTGTTGAAAATTCAACTATTTTGTTAAAGTTATCTTTTTTGGTTGAAAATTCGACTTTTTTGCTGAAATTTCTTCTGTTGCATTTAAAATTCATCCTTTATGGTAGAAAAGTCATCATTCGTAGTTCAAAATGCATCTTTCTTGGTAGAAAATTAACTTATTTGTTGAAAATTATACTTTTCGGGTTAAAGAATTCAACCGTCTTCTAAAAAAATAGTTTTTTCTTGAATTTCAATCTTATTTGTTTGAAAATTCGACCGTTTTGTTTTAAATCCATATTTGTAGTTTCAAAATTCAACTGTTTGGTTTGAAATTCAACTATTTGGGTAAAAATTTGATTGAAAAGTCGTCTTTTTTGGTCGAAAATTCAACTGTATTGTCGAAAATGTATAGTTTTGGATTGAAAATTAATCTTTAATGGTAGAAAAGTCATCTTTCTTATTTGAAAATTCATCTTCCTTGGTTGAAAATAAACTTTTTTGTTAAAAATTGAACTGGAAAAAATTCATCTTTATGCCTCGAAAGTTCAATTATTTGTTTGTTAAGGAAACTATTAGGTTGAAAATAATTTTTGTTGTTGTTGAAAGGAAGTCTAAAGTGTTTCATATTTAATTAAATATAGAATCTACATTAACTTTATTTTAAAGAATTTATCCCCTTATTATTTCCATATTTTCATGAAAATGCATCTCATTTTCCCTGTTTTGAGAGTATTTTACATCAAGAACATTCTAGAAACTTAGCACGGACACGAACCACTCAGGCTGTGGAAATGGTCTCGGTGTCGGTAAGGTAGGAATTTATAATTAGAACAGACCCTGCCCTACTTTTTCATTTGAATCAACTTCTTGTCTCAAACTTCAAAATCCTTAAGAGAGAAGATTGAACTATCTTGATAGAATTTCCACATATTTTATTGGACTCGTTGTTATTTTATCTAGAAATAGTCTGGATCCTCTCTCTTTGTGAGGGAACAAATTTTCAGGATTTCCTTTCTCTTTCCACCCTATCGTCTTTTTTCTTTCCCCTTCTTTGCCAGAAACAAGATAGAAGATGGAAGTCAATGTAAGATCTCGTTATGGAAGGACGATATCTCTTCTTGCGACGTATCGCGCGACGCCACGCCCCACCGCGTCTGTTTTCTATATTGGGAAAGTACTTGGAGAGTGAGAGAGGAAAGAATTTATAGAGTGTGAGAGAAAGGGGTACATGGAAAGAGAAAAATAGAAAAAGAGAGAAAAGGGAGAAAAAGGAAGAAGTACCGTGTTTACCGAGGGGCATGTAACGTGCTTTTTTTCCACCGATCTTTCCAACTCCACATTCCCATTCCCTACCTTCCAACTGGGAATTCTGGTGGATTCAACCGAGCCGGAAGCGAGCTGCGAGACGATCCGTTAAATCAAATCCTGCTGATGTAGCGACGAATTGAACGAAAATCTTATTTTTCTAGCAAAAAATCTATCTATAACCGACCATTTTCATCTTATTCAACTTGCTGATATTGTGTAGGAAACAGTCAAATCATATAATGTACTACGCTTTTTTTAATATCCTGATAGAGTTACAAAGATGGGTTGAAATTTGGTCACTTTCAAATTAAAAGAATGATTTATGTACTGTTTTGAATTTAAACCTTTTTTCAAAATTTCATTCATTCATTTGAGTTTGAAAGATTTAGAATTTGAAGGGTTTTTCGGTACGAGTAGACACTGCCTTCAGTCCATCATGTGTCTATTTCATAAGGAGAAGGATCAGTTTTTTCATTATTTCTGAAAAAATATTATTTCAGAAAATATAGAAAATTTTCAAATTTTATGAAAATAATGTATACAAAAATGATCATAAATTTTGTTTTTGTTTCAGGTGAGTACTTAAATCTGATCATCCTCGTTTAGTGTCAAGTAAGAAAATAGATTTTTAAATGATGTAATTTATTTTTTATTTTACCCACTTCTACTTTTTCACCTTGAAAAAAGATATTGTACAAGTCAGGGAAAACCCGGAAATCAGGGAAAATCTGGGAATATTATTGGTCAGAAAAAGTCAGGAAAAAGATGGGAAGATTCTATGTTAAAAATATTACACTAAACTTCCGATTGAAGACCGGTTTCGGAGATGGCTCGCACTGGCCTTGGTCCTCAATCGGAGGCCTTCAAACGAAAATAGGGCCGTGTGAACCATTTCCTAATATTGCGCAGTATCCGCGTGTGAGTACCCGCGCACTGCCCGCTTTGTCCCTACGCTCCTGTAGTTTACGAATGACACACATCACCACATACCAAGGCCACACGAGGCCAGCAGTTCTAGAAACGCAGTAAATAGGAGGTCCTTATATCGGAAGTTGAGTGTAAAAAATTAAGATTCTGTTCTTTGAATAATAATGGTCAGGGAAAGTGACAAATTGGTCAGGGAAAAATTAAGGAATTTTGGGAAAAAAAGTTTTGCGTCCACCGAGATATATATTATTATCGTCAGTAATTTATTTGCTTACATGTTTATATATATTTTTTCATTATTTGCAGTGGCCTCCTACTAAAGATTATATTTTTATTTAGAAATTTTATTATCGAGCCAAATTCGACAGTTTTGTCTAAACGCCCTCCTGTTTGGTCGAAAATCCAACTTTTTTGTTGAAAATTCGCCTTTTTGAGTTGAAAATTTAACTATTTTGGTAGAAAACTTTCTGTCGAAAATTGGGACGGAGTCTTTCGTTTTTTTGTCGCTGAAAATTAATTTTTTATTAACTTAAAAAAAAAACTTAAAAAATCTTGTTTAATTAAAAATTCAACTACTAGGGTATAAGTTCAACTACTTTGTTAAACATTTACTTTCTGATTGAAGGATCATCTCTTTGGTTCAGAATTTAACAATTTCGTTAAAAAATCGGGTCTTTTGGTTGAAATATCAGCTACTGCGTTTTGGTCAAAAATGCAACTGTTTTTGGTACAAGTTTAATTTTTTTTTATTAGAAATTCGACTATTTGGTTGAAAATTCATCTTTGTATTTTAAAAATTCAACTATTTGATTAAAAGGTTAACAATTTTGTTAAAAATTCGTCTTTTTTGCTTTAATGTTCAAGTATATGGTTGAAATTTCTACTGTTTTGTTGAAAATTTAATTATTTTTGAGTATTTTGTTATAAAGTTAATTTTTTGGTGGATAATGCAACTGTTTTATTGTAAATTTGCCTATTTAGACAGAAAAGTCGTCCTTTCGGATTGAAAATTAATATTTTTTCTTGGTTGAAAAATAAGTTTTTTTTTTTAATCAATTATTTGGTTTAAAATAAAACTGTTTGGTTGGAAATATTTTTTTTTTGTTGAAAACTCGACCATTTCGTTAAGAATCCAACTGTTTTGTTGAAAATTCGCCTTTTTGAGTTGAAAATTCAACTATTTTGGTAGAAAATTTTCTGTCGAAAATTCAGACGGAGTCTTTCGTTTTTTTGTTGCTGAAAATTAATTTTTTTTTAACTTAAAATTTAACTATTTCAGTTGCAAATTTAACGCCATAGTGAAAAATGTATCTTTTTACTTAAAAATTTAACTATTTTGGTGAAAATTTATCTTGTTTAATTAAAAATTCAACTACTAAGGTATAAGTTCAACTTCTTTGTTGACCATTTACTTTCTGATTGAAGGTTCATCTCTTTGGTTCAGAATTTAAAAATTTTGTTAAAAAATCGGTTCTTTTGGTTGAAATATAAACTACTACGTTTTGGTCAAAAATGCAACTGTTTTTGGTGGAAGATTAATCTTTTTCTATAAGAAATTCGACCATTTGGTTGAAAATTCATATTTCTATTTTGAAAATTCAACTATTTGATTAAAAATACAACTGTTTGGTAAAAAATGTATATTTTTTTTAAATGCAAGTATTTTGGTACAGACTCATTTTTTTTCGTCCAAAATTTAACTGTTTTATTGAAAATTTGTCTATTTGCACAAAGAATTCGTCTCCTTGGATTGAAAATTTATCACTTTTTGTTAAAAAATGAACTTTATTTTGAAAAATTCAATTATTTGGTTGAAAATGTATATTTTTTAATTAAAAATGCAACTACTCTGTTAAAAGTTGAACTACTTTGATAAACCTTAACTTTTTGGTTAAAGGTTCGTCTCTTTGGTTGAAAATTCAACAATTTTGTTGAAAATTCAGTTTTTTTTTTTGTTGAAGTAATAACTCCTATGTTCTTCGTTGAGAAATCATCTTTTGGTTGAAAATTCAACTTTTGTCGTTGAAAATTCAACTGGCTTCGAAAAACTTTGACTTTTTGGCTTAAAAATGTTACTATTTGATTGGAAATGCCTTTATTTGTGGTTCAAGTTCAATCTTTTTTAATTAGAAATTCGACCATTTGGTTGAAAATTCACCTTTGTTGGTTAAAAATTCCACTATTTGATTAAAAGTTAACCAATTTTGTTAAAAAATCGTATTTTTTTCGCTTTAGAGTTCAACTATTTGGTTTTAAATGAAACTGTTTGGTTAAAAATTCATCACTTTTTGTTGAAAAATGAACTTTTATTCTAAAAAATTCAATTATTTGGTTTAAAATAAAACTGGTTGAAATTTTTCGTTTTTTTCTGAAAATTCAACTGTTTTATTGAAAATTCGTCTATATGGACAGAAAAGGCATCATTTTGGTTTAGAAATTACTCTTTCATGGTAGAAAAGTTATTTTTTGGATGAAATAAAAAAATAAATTTGAAATTTTAATCTGTAAATGAAAACATGGTCAGGGGAAAGTCGGAGCATTTGAAAAATTAAGTTTTACGGCCACCTTGAAAGTGTTTATGCAATGAGTAAAAATATTTAATTTCATTAAAAATAAAAGTGCATAAGGCTTTTGAAGAAATATATATTCATATAATTTATATTAGTCAATATGTTTTTATCATTAGAAAGTATCACATTTTCTCCGAAGACCGATTATTCTGACGGAAAATTCCATAATACTAGAGAGTTTTTATATTTTAGTGTAATTTTTAATTATTTTTAACAATATTGTATTTTATAGTTCAAAGTTTTTCTTGTCTTGAATTAAAAGTGCCTGGCTCGCTTCCTGAGTGGAGGCGAAAATGGATTTGGTTTCCGTTGTGCGAAAAGATGACCATATCGGTAACGTAATTCTGGTGTCAAATAAACTAATTCATCGGTATTTCTGGATACTAGAACTTGTCTCCCACGAGCGTCAAGTAATGGATAAACTTTGTTATTCATTTTTATTCCAATTACATATTCGCGATCGAATGCTAAATTATGAAAACTTCCGGAAAATAGTGGTATAGGGTGACCATTTCCATCTCCAAAAAAAGGAATAACAGGAAGTCTATCAATATCTAGAGCAGGCATTTGGACGGCCGATGAACTCAATTCTGCAAGAAGAAATAAAAATGAATGAATTAAAAAATGGAATCGAAGAAAATTTTTTCTGGATAAGTATTATATGGATCCTTAAAGGAAGCAATTAGCAATTATTAATGATTGAATTTTCAATCGTGACCTGTTTTTAGAAACATAACACTTCGTTTTTTTTAAGAATACACGTTAATTTTTCCCTACTTTTTACACTGCTTTGTACAATCTGAAATAATTTTCAACTAAATAATTAAATTTTTGACAAAATAGTTTAATTTTTAACCAAGTATAGTTCAGTTCACAAACAAAAAACGTGAATTCTCGACGGAAGATTTAATATTTCGTATTTTAGCGAAACAAGATTTAAATTTTTAATCAAAAAGAAAAAAAGACGAATCTTCAACCAAGAAAGATGATTTTTCTATCATAAAGAATTAAATTTTAATGCAAAGGGACGAATTTTCAACAACACAGGTAAATTTTCGACCAAAAATGATGACTCAACAAAATAGATGAATTTTAAACCAACAAAAGATGCATTTTCAGCATGAATGTAACTTTAATCAAGACAAATGAATTTCCAACCAAAAAGTTGAATTTCTAACTAAAAAATGTAAGCTTCTAACCAAAAATAGAATAGTTACATACCCACTTTGAAAAATTCATTTTCAACAACAAAAAGAAAACTAATTTTCTACCATTTAAATTTAACCAAGAGACACGAATTTTGAACAAAATATAGTTAAATCCGGAAGCGGAAAGATGAATTTTCAAAGTAGAAGAATAATTTTCTACCGAAAAAGAATGAATTTTCAAGAAAGCACATGCATTTTCCACAAAACAGTTGAATTTTCCACCCGACCCTATGCATTTTTTCAACTTGAAAATCGGAATTTTTAAAAAAAGTTCATTTGCATCCATATAGTTTAATTTTTTACCAAATTGTTGAATTTCCAAGACAGAAGACGAATTTTCTACAAAGCAGTTTAATTTTTAAATCGAACGGCTGAATTCTCAACGAAACCTGTAATACTTGATATTTCGACAGAAAAATGTTTTATTTAAAAATAAACAACAATTTAGTTCAATCAAACAATACGAATTTTTAGCAAAACAGTTGAATCGCTTACCAAAACAGATTAATTTTCAACCAAAAAGTTTCATTGTTAACCATAAAGGATGAATTTTTAACCAAGAAAATGAATTTTTTATCAAAAAGGACAAATATGAAACAAAATACATGAATTTTCAAATAGAAAAAATAAATTTGTAATTAAAAATAAAATTTTTGATTCAAAATATAATAGTTGCATTTTCAGATAAAATACTAGTTAAATTTCCCACTATGAAGATGAATTTCAACTAAAACAATGAATCTTCACCAAAAAAAAATTTAATTTTAACAAAGTAGTTCAACTTGCAACCAGGTAGTGGAATTTTCAAACAAAAAATATGAATTCTCAACAAAGAGTGTAATTGATGATATTTTAACCAAGAAAAGTTTTAATTTAAATCAACAACAGATGAATCCAGTGAAAAAATATAAATTCTCAACAAAATAGTTAAATTTTGAACCAAAGAGATGAATTTTCAACGAAAAAGATGAATTTTTAACTAAGAAGATTAAGGTCCAACCAGAAAACATTAATTTTTAACGGAATACATTAATTTTTAAGAAAAATATATACATTTTTAACAAAATAGTTGAATTTTCAACTAAACAAGATAAATTCTATTATAATAATAATATAATTAAAATAAATAATATAATTCTCTAACCAAAAAATAAATGAATTTTCAAGCACATAGTTCAATTTTCAACCAAAAAGATAAATTTTGAAGAAAGTACTTAAACTTTTAAACAAGTAGTTGAAGTATTGACCAAAAATATAAATTTTCTATAAAGTAGTTACATTTTGGACAAATTAATAAAATTTTCAACCAAATAGTAGAATTTTTAACCAAAATTGTTGAATTCTGAACCAGAAATATAATGTAGTAGACGTTTCAACCAAAAAGAATGAACTGTTAACCAAAGGTAGTTGTATTTTCTTATTGGGTTCTATTAATTCAGTTCGCATTTTTGCGAAAAAAAAAAAAAGAGAATTTTTTTTGAAAAACGGAAAAAATAGGAATTCATTAGAAAGGGGAAAATAGGGAAATATGGGAAAGAGTATGAAGTCTGAAATATTAAAATGATTTTCAAACGTAGTTTATGGACGGCCCTTTAGTACAAAAAAGATGGATATGAATTTCTATATTTTAAAGGTTACAACATTTGTAAAGATTTT
>CAKNYM010052359.1:460024-480394 GCA_932195095.1 Andricus curvator
ATTTTAAAATTGTTTAGGAGGTTTCAAAAGATTTCACAAAAGTTTCAACGATTCCATGAAAAATTAATAAAGATTTGGAAAGATTACAAGAATTTCAAAGATTTCAAAAAGGGTTAAAAGTACAGTACACCAGATATTGAAGATTTCAATACATTTCAAAGCTTTTAAACGATTTCAAACGAATAAAAGAAATTTCAGAAAGATTTCACAAATATGTAGTTCAAAGACTTCATAAGGATTTCATTCGATAAGATTTTAAAACATTTCAATGATTTCGAACGAACACAAAAGATTTCACAAAAATTTCCAATATTTCAATACGATTTAAAAAGATTTAAAAAAATTACATAAAGACTTAAAGCATTTTAAAGATTTTACAAAAGCTTTGAAAAATTCCATAAGATTTCTCAGAAATTGCACAGAAATTTCAAGCTTTCACTAAGGTTTGTAATACTTGAAAAAATTCCAACGAATTCACAAAGATTTCAAAGATTTCAAAGATTTCAAAGATTTCAATGATTTCAAAGACTTTGCAAAGATTTTGAAATGTTCCCAAAGATTTCATAAAGACAATTTATGTTAGCAAAAAATTAGGGATTGGTTTATTCATGATTCGGCTTTCTTTGGAAATTGTTGGCTAATAAAAAATGAGATGGCTCATTTTTTACATGCATAACAAAAGTTTGTTTCATTATTTGATGAAAAAAAGGAGACCTGGAAAAACTTGATTTCTTGACCTGGATAACCTGGAAAAGACCATGCATAACTCATTTTTTTCGAAAAAAGGATTTACCATATTTGTTCGCTTACTCCACAATTTCTGATAGTATATTTGAGGATTAAGCGAAAAAACGTGATAAATCCATTTGAGTTCATTTCTCAATATTTAAGGATATGCTGTAGCTTGAAATCCATAAATCAGAATGTATTTTCAAATGAGCTGTTATAATCTGTCAGGCTGTTCAATAAATTAAATGCAAAAAATCTTTTCGATTTCATACTTTCTTGAAGTTATTAAAAAAACGAAAATTGATGTATTCTCTTTTGATTCAGCAAAGGCATATTTCACTGATGATTCATATTCTAATTATGAAAATTTACCATTTTTTTGTTTACATATAAAATCAGAAGATAATTTTACACATGATTACTATATTTTCAATTTAAAAAATAAGTTTTTAAAGTTTGAAAAATTACGATATATTATAAGAGAAATATTAAATTGTATTTATGAATTTGAAAAAGTGTTTACATATTTAATCAGTTTTATTTATTTACGTAATGAATATGTAGTCGGAAATTATTATTTTTTTAATTCATTTTATTTCACGGATCGGCGTTAAAACT
The DNA here is from genome assembly GCA_932195095.1 of Andricus curvator. NCBI lineage: Eukaryota > Metazoa > Arthropoda > Insecta > Hymenoptera > Cynipidae > Andricus > Andricus curvator. Next base: position 461,372 of record CAKNYM010052359.1, read on the forward strand.
GGAAGAATTTTTTTTGAGTCGTTATCTCAATTTTGTCAAAAAAAAAAAAAAAAAAGAATTATTACGTCTTGCTTGCTTAATGGAACAGTCGTAATTTTATTATTCATTACGCAATTATGTACAAAATATTTAAAAAAAGCCTTGTGTCTGTTTGAAGATATAATGTAGCTTAGCATAAATCTAAAATATTACATCAGGGGCTATACATAAATTACGTAACAGCTAAAAGTTCGATAAAATTTTACGATCTTTTGCATGGTGAGTGAGAATGGGTGGGGGGTTAAATCTAGACTGTGTAATATATATTTTGATTTTCTCGCCATTATTCCGTAGATAAATATTAGAGTGCCTCATAAATTTCTTTTTGTTTAGATATTTTAAAACCTTGACTCGGAAATTTCTCTCATTTTTTTTTAAATATTTAGAGGTTGCTCTGGAGCTTTCATACAAAAACTTGACTTTTTGAAATTTTTTTATTTTCATTTCTACAATTTTAACTATCCCATCTTATACAATACAGAAAATTCTTTGTCTGGGGGCCGTGTGATCTTTAAATTTTGTTTGTTATAAACTATTGAAAAAGCAAAATTGAAGGCATGCTTGTCCTACAATTAAAAAATAAGTCTAAACAAAAATTTAAAAATCGATAAATTCTTGTAAAAGAAAAGTTTTTGGTATCTTATATTTTCTATTTAATTGAAAAAAAAAACATTTTCGACTCAAAAACTAACATAGAACCAAATTTTTGTAATACATTATTTAGCTTTTAATTCATAATTAACTCGACATTTCAAAAAATAAACTTTTTAAGAATTTTTGAAGGTTTTAAGAAAATAAAAAAATTCTCTTAAGATTCCTGAGAAAAATTGAAATCATTTTTCATTTTTCAGAAATAAATCTAATAGAAAATTGAAAAATATTGTTGATAATTCGAACTGATTTTTTGAAATTTCGGGGAAAAATGTAGACGACTTTAAAGCCAAATGTTTCAATTTTTCAACATTAAAAAATTTTGGATAAAAGTTGGGTAAGTTTAAGAGATATTTAGAAGTTTCAAGAGGATTCTTAAAAATATTGACAGGTGTCAGGATAATAGAAGAAATTCCTTAAGATTCTTGGGAAAATTTAAAAATGATTTCCTTTATTGAAAAATTAATTTTAGAGATTATTTAAAAAGATTTAGAAACATTATAGCGTGCTACGCCCCAGTTGACAGTGAGCCGCGAGAAGTCAAAGACGCTTTCTGGGACACTTTAAATGACACAATAAGTACTTGCGATCCAGGCGAAAGAATAATTCTGCTAGGAGATATGAACGGATGGGTCGGCGTTCAACGTCAGGATACAGATACAGAAAGGGTACTAGGTAAATTTGGGGATCCAAGAAAAAATTATAACGGGGAAAAATTAGTTAGCTTATGCCTAGAAAAGGGCCTATTTATTACCAATACTTGGTTTCGACATAAAATGATCCACACGTACACTTGGTGTAAAGGAAATAACCGCAGTGTAATTGACTTCGTTATTGCGGATGAAAGACTAAGAGAACTAGTTGTAGATACAAGAGTCATGAGGGGATCCGAATGCAATACTGATCATTATCTTTTAATCTCTAAAATAAACTTAGGCCGGGGATGGAAAAGAAAGAGAACGGAAAAAACGAAACAAACTCGAATAAAGATTGAAAATTTACAGAAACCGGAAGTGCGAATAGAGTTTCAAAATAAGTTAAGCGAACGCATAGATAGGGCAACTTGGGAAGCGCTTACGAGCATTAAAGATATAGAGGGCGCGTGGGCTTTATTACGGGATAGCATTGTTAAAACTGCAATTGAAGTGTGTGGTACGGCAGTGGTAGGAAGAAAGTCTGGTGATGCATGGTGGAATGATGAAATTCAAGCAGCCCAGCGAGAAAAGAAAAAAGCGCACAAGAAAACATTAAACATGACAGGTCTTAGCGATGAGGAGAGAAATAGACTCAAAAATGATTACAAAGACAAAAAGAGGAAAATGAAACGACTAGTCAAGGAGAGTAAAGAAAAAATCAGAACAGAAGAAGAGAATAAAATACAAAACGGCTTTGGAGGAATAATGAAACTACTATATAAACAGTTGAAGGAAAGTAAAAGTACAGAGTTTGCTAGCATGAGAAACAGCAAAGGTGAAATGCTATATGATATAGACGGGATAGTAGACGCTTTAAAAGACTCTTTTAAAGAACTATTAGGAGGTGAAGATATAGGACAACAAAACTGCGACATAGAACATAATGCATTAGAAAACCCAATTGAAAAAGTCTGTGTCACTGAGGTCCGAGACATAATTAAGAACTTAAAAAACGGTAAGGCTGCTGGCATAGACAGTATTAGTGCTGAAATGCTCAAATACGGTGGCGAGTACATACCTCACAGGTTGTGCGAATTAATAAATTTATGTATCGAGACGGGGAAAGTCCCAGACGATTGGAAAAAAGCGATTATCGTACCAATATACAAAAGAAAGGGAGATAAAAACAACTGCAGTAATTACAGAGGTATCAGCCTACTAAGTACCGTAAGTAAAATATACTCAAAAATACTTATTCGTAGGGTAATGGAAATCACAGAAGAAAAAATATGGGAAGTCCAAAGTGGATTTATGCCAGGAAGATCATGTACAGATCAGATATTTAGCCTAAGACAGATCACAGAAAAAAGCTTGAGAGTAGGAAAGAAAGTTTTCTGTGCATTTATTGACCTAGAAAAAGCATTTGACACGGTAAATAGAAGTAAACTTTGGGAAGTTCTTAAAGAATACGGAGTAAATGGAGGGCTCCTGCAAGCAATAAAAACAATATATACAGGCAGTAAAGCGAGCGTAAGGGTAAACGGGAAACTGAGTGACTGGTTCGATATTACGCAAGGCGTGAAACAAGGATGCGTTATGTCCTCGTGGCTATTTATCATATTCATGGATAAGTGTCTAAGAACTGCACTCTTCGACGAAGAAGGTGTAGAGCTCCAAACAGTTAAGGTACGTGGGTTAGCTTTCGCAGATGACAAGATTGTTATGGCAGAATCAGTCGAGGACTTGCAAAGAATGTTGAATAAACTTCATACAAGCATGAAGGATATGGGACTCAAAATTAACGTAAATAAAACAAAAATCATGGTGTTTGAGGGAAAGAGTGAGAAAACAATGTGCAACATTGTCCTAAATGATGAGAGATTAGAACAAGTTGACAAGTACGTATATCTAGGTAGTCTATTCACTAGCGACGGAAAAATAGATGGGGAGTTAGATAGGCGCATAAATAAGGGTAAACAGGTTATCGGTAGAGGAGGGTCCATCCTAACAAATAAAAACATATCAAAAAAAGCTAAAATGGCCATACACAATTCTATATTCGTACCGACTGTACTATACGGTAGCGAGACATGGACCTGTCAAGAAAAGGACAGGAGTAAAATTAACGCGATCGGCATGAAACCTCTGCGCATAATATGCGGGAAAACACTAATGGACAAAGTCCGAAACGAGACAATCCTCAAAGAATGTGGTGCAAAAGAGACAATAGTTGACACATGGGAAAGAAATCAGTTAAGATGGTTCGGACATCTTGAAAGAATGAAAGATGAACGACTGACCAAACAAGTGTATAAAGGTAAAGTAAATGGCAGAATGCCCAGAGGTAGACCGCCAAAAGAATGGTTAGAATCTGTAAATGAGACATTAATCCGTAGAGACATAAGAAGCCATAGGAACACAAGAGCTTGCATGAAAAAATGCATGGACGTGAAGGAAGCTAGAGTAGTATGCCAGGACAGAAAAGTGTGGCGACAAATAGTTTGTAAACAGAGTGACAGTAGAATGAATGACGCCTGAAACAAAGATCTTGGATACTAATGGGCCCAAGTGGAGAACCATACATAACAATTTTGTGAGGCTCTTCACTTGGGGTGATCGCTAGAGAGATTGATCAGCAACCTGGGTCGGAGCAGTGTTGCGGAGTAAACGTGTCATTTAAATAAATAACACGAGAATTCCAGATCAATCTAAAATATATATACCTAACACTTATATACCTATCCACCTCATACCTATATTCCTCCCTACCTTATACCTATATACCCATATACACACTACTATTCTCCAACCGAGCAAGTCACGCCTACCCCGAAAGGGAAATGGCTTAATGGTATAATAATAATAATAATAATGAAAGGTTTAATATATAGCTAACATAGATTCTGGAAAGTAATTTGACACAGTTTAAAAGATAAATAGGAATTTAAGAAGCTATTATGAGTTTTAATATATTTTAAAGCTTTGAAAGATTAAATTTTTTTTTAAATATTCTAAAATTTATTCCGAACTTCTACAAGTCCTAAATATTTTCAAACTGACTAAAAGTTTTCTTAAAATTTTGTAAAATCCTGTGAAATAAAAACACACACAAAATAAACACATAAAAGATTTTCCTTCAACAAGTATTTTTTTTAAACTATTTTTTAATTGTAGGGCAAGAATTGCTTAATTTTTTCCAAACAGTAGAAATTGTGGGCAGTAAGGTAAGTAATATTTCCTAAACAGTTCATAATAAAAAAAAATTTAGGGATGAATTTGACCTCTTAATATCATCATTATTATAGAATCGATACGTTAAGATTGTTGATACCGACCTTAACGTTTTTTGTCCATAAGAAAAGAGAGAAATTTTAAATTCAACGTTTTAGAAAATCTAAAAAAATGAGGCATCCTGATAAATATGCATCAAAATAACTTTTTTGACCTTCTTTTAAATTTTGCTACAATTTTTATTTTTATATCGGAACTTTTAATCATAGTTTTATAATTACACTCAACTCCCGATATAAGTACCCCCAGTTTACGTTATTCATAGAATTGATGTCCTCGGCAGTTTCGTGATGAGGGGAGCTGCGAGACCGAGAGAAGCGGTGCTTATTCAAGCTTGACAAACAGCAAGAGGGCCGCACTCTCAGCGGCTTATTTGCATCAGGTTGCATCATGCGTCCAAGTCAAACAGAAATGGTTCATGAGTTATTTGGTAACTTATGTGTCTCGGGTAGCAAGTAGCTAAATTCAATTTCATAAGGAATTGATGAAAATTCTTGAGAAAATTTTTAATATATGTTAGGAGTCAGGATTCAAACCATTTTGTTACTGATTGTTAAATGGGGAGTGGAAGGGTCAAAAATTAAGAATTTTTTTGTACATGATTTATGGATGTCTCCTTTCTTTATCTATTTACATTCTCAATGCTTGAAACAATAATTTTAGAAGAATTAACTTTTAAATATACCTACCTCTGATTTTTTATTTTTAAAATTAGGCTACCTTTTTATGATAATTAAAAATGGAACCGTCGTATCGTAGAACGGTATATAATGTTTTGCCCCCCTCCCCTTCTCCTCGAAAATTATCATATATGTCATTTTACGATACGAGAGTTCAAATATTATTTTTTATATACAATATAAATAAACACAGCCATAAGTAAAAATGTTTTAATTTTAATAGTTACTAAGAATAGTTAGAAATGTACATAATTATAAAACAGTGTCTTCATAACAACACGCATAAGTTGACATAGAAATGAAAAGTTTACTTCAGTAAAAATTATAACTATGAGATAATATTAGTATAATTACCAATAAAATTGAGAAAAGTCGCGATGGTGAAAAGTAGAGTACCAGTAATAATCATCATTGTTTTTTAAATATAGGATACTGATTCATGGAATATTTTTCGTGAACTGTAATGATAAGATGTTTAATAGTATAGATTATATACTATGTCAGTATCTCGCTCTACGCATAAAGATTAATTTTTCACTTATTTATGTTTGATAAATAATTATTCCTCGCCTTAAAATCATAAAAATATTGTGATTATTTATGATATGTGAAAAAATTATATTGACTGAAGTAACTTCTATTTCGGAATGGAAAGATTAAACTAATATTGGAAGACAACACGCACAAAGACGTGTCATAATTTCATCATATGTGTGACATTGTTATAAGTTTGCTTAATTAAATTACTTCATCTAAAGTGATTAAATCGGGTTTTCAACTAGAAATTATAAAATTTACTATTCGAAAAATAAGTTTGAAAATAAATTGTTATTAAATAATTCTAAATAGATTCCCAGTCCAGTGATGATGATGATTGTTTACGTGCAGAAAGAAAACAAAGATTATGTCTTTCTTTTATATTTCAAATCAGAACTCAAACAAGGTGGGTTTCGACTGGGCTTTAATTCGGATTAAATCGGTTTTTCAACTAGAAATTATAAAATTTACTATTCAAAAAATAAGTTTGAAAATAAATTGTTAATTAATAATTCTAAATAGATTCCCAGTCCAGTGATGATGATGATTGTTTACGTGCAGAAAGAAAACAAAGATTATGTCTTTCTTTTATATTTCAAATTAGAACTCAAACAAGGTGGGTTTCGACTGGGCCTTCTTTTCAAAAACTCCATTTTTGATTTTTTTAAAGAGATTTTTCAAAATATTTTCACAAAAACAACTTAAAAGTAGAATTTTATTGGCTCAAAGCATTTATCTTACGATGAAGTTTCTCTCTTGGAAATAAATTTGTAGAATAAACAGTCCTTATTTGGAAATTGCGGTTTACAAAATTCCCGAAAATTCAAAAGAACAAACTCAAAACAGCCACTTAAAGTCATATTCACGCCGTTAGGTTGTCAACGACAATAACTGTCAGTAAAAATGAAAAATTAGTCAGAGAGAGAGAAACAGAGAAGCTGCACGACATAGAAATACTAAGTGGATGCATGAACACTTTTTTACCAAATATTGGCTATCAAAGTTTTAATTTTAATTTTATTTGTTTGAGTGTTTATAAAATGCACGTTTTGTAATTACATATAATATACATATTCATAAGACTCTAATACCAATCTTTTAATTTCAGTTTTGGCTCCTATCTGTAGTCGGAAGAACATTATTTTTAACAAATTTTTTGTGTTTTTTAAAAATTAAAGTAAAATGTATATCAATTATATTAGGTTGCAACCTCTATTTGTAGTTGAAATGCAAATTATATTTAACATTAAAAACAAATGAAATTTAAAAAAAAGCCTTTTGAAATTTTTATTTTGCATTAAAAATTATCTTGCTCCTCAAATTATAATTTCCTAAAAAAATTTGTTTTCTTGACTGAAAAATCTTTTTTGGTTAAAAATTCAGTTATTTTTTTGAAAATTCGTCTCTTAATTTAAGTTAATTGAAGCTTTGGTGCCTATCCGTGGCCGGAGGAACATTATTTTTAACAAAATGTTTGTGTTTTTAAAAAATTAAAGTAAAATGTATGTCAATTATATTAGGCTTCAACCCCTATTTGTAGTTGAAATGCATTATATTATGAACTGAAAATTTTACAATATTTACATACATAACTTTTTTTGGAAAATATACATTATAATGGAATTTAGGTCAGTTTAATTATAATTGTATAAGGCAGGACTAATTTACATGGAGTCCCGTGAGTCCGTACGGGATGAAACATTAAAAATGTAATTTTTATTTTATTTACAAAAATATGTTTTAAAAAAATAATTGCAGAAAAAAAAATTGAAGAGCCCAATGCCAATCATAAAAATCTGCGAGCTGCGCGTGCGGATCGCAAGTTTGAGCGCGCCTGGGGCGCGCGTCTGTTGGTTCTCACGCTTCGCGCTCGATAATGTATTTGCCTCGCGCTACGCGCTCAGTCTTTGTACATCCCCCACATTTATGCACAGACCTTTTAAAATTAAACGTCAAAGCATCGACAACTGCCATTTGGTGATTGTGAATTCTCTTTTGCTAAAGCTCTTTTCTACATTAATTTCAACGCTACTATATAAAATGTATATCACATTTATTTCTGTACCTCGGCCTGGGATTCCTTTTTTTCAAATATTGCAAAATAAAGTACAAATTTTATTTATTATGATTACTTCAATATTTGTTCTTTATTTTGCATTGAATTTTATTCTCAGTTACCCTGAAAATTCATTGTAATATTTTTATAATTAAAAAAAGTGCGCACCCTTTAAAAAAATTGTTATTAAACATTTTATTGCCACTTGTTTCGCTTTTCTATAATTTAATTTGTTCATTTTCAATGTTATTTTTACGATTTAAACCGAAAATGTTCGTCCTGGCGTAAAGTGTGGTTCGAAGAAAATTATTTCGATATAATTTAGGTGAAAAAATTTTTTTAAATAAAATGTTATTGTAGGTTGTGTCGTTTTTCCAAAAAGTTAATTTTTTTATTTTCAATGTGTGATTAAAATTCAAAATAATGAATTGCAAATTTGTATATCCTTTTTTTATTTTTCATTTTATTTGTAAGATTAAACCAAAAACTACGCGTGCTATAAAAAAATTATTCCAGACAAATTTGTAGCTCTTTTTGGGTCAGCAACTTTTGTTTATTCCCTTTTTTCGAAGCTTGTGTCGTTTGTCCAAAAATTTAATTTTTTTATTTATAATGTTATTTTTTACGATTGAAACAAAAACTACACGTTCCATCAAAAAATGATTAACAACGAATTTATAAATCTTTTTTTAATGTACAAATTTTCTCTATTAATATTTTTTTCGTACCATACGTCATTTTTCCAAAAATATAAGTTTTTAATTTTAAATGTTATTTTTCACGATTAAAACAAAAACTACGCATCCTATAAAAAAATGATTGATAACAAATTTGCAGCTCTTTTTTGGGTGAAGAACTCTGATCTATTTATTTTTTTCGTAGGTTGTGTCATTTGTCCTAAAATTTAATTTTGTTATTTTTAATGTTGTTTTTTACGAATAAAACAAAAAATATGCGTCCTATCAAAAGGTACATAATAACAAATTAGTAGATATTTTTGGGGTGCACAATTGTTGTTTTTTCATCTTTTTTCATATCTTGCATAGTTTGACAGCAAAATGGAATTTTCATTATTTTTTAAGCGATCAAAATTTGAATTTTTGATTTTTCAAGAAAATTCAAAAAGGTGTTATTATAATCTCCCAGGGCGTTCAAAAAGCAACGTTTTTCTCTCCTTGACTTTTTTCATATCGTCTTTTGTTTGACTTAAAATTTTCATTTTCGTTTGGTTTTTTGAATTTTGCAAATAATATAACTGTGATAATTTTCTTTTTATTGAAGAAGTCACGACGAAAAATTGTTTCACTTTCCGGGTACTACGATTAGCCGTACATAGATTTTTCAAATCTTAAAAAAAATGGTCTCGAAAATTTTGAAAATGCTCTAAATTTTCGAATTTTTATCCAAAATGGCTGGTGAACGAACTCGATCTTTCTTTTTGGCCCCTTAAAACCTGTGCCAAAGCGTAACCTAATCCGATTAGTCTTTGAAAAGTTAATAATAGTGATGTTAATTTTTTTGCCTACTGGTCTAAAATCAATATTTTTTGAACATTGATTTTTTGGATTGTGAAAAAAATGCCGTCTAGCTCCGCTGGGATTCGAACACCAGGTCTTTCAGATTGCCAGTCTGATGCTCTGAACCACTAAGCTACGGAAAGGCGAGATTATTTTCTTCACAACCCTTACAAGTTGAATTCCAAAGTCATTCCTTATACTTGTAAGATTTAATTTCTAAACATGAAAGTTTAAATTATATTTTTGATGTTAAGGTTCTTGACCACGTAATTACGTTAATAATTGTGATGTTAATTTTTTTGTCTACTGGTCTAGAAATCTAGAATCAATATTTTTTCAACGTTAATTTTTTTTCAAGAACCTTAACATGAAAAATATAATTTAAACTTTTATGTTTAGAAATTAAATCCTACAAGTATAAGGAATGATATTGGAATTCAACTTGCAAGGGTTGTGAAGAAAATAATCTCGTCTCTCTGTAGCTTAGTGGTTTAGAGCATCAGACCGGCAATCTGAAAGACCTGGTGTTCGAATCCCAGCGGCGCACAGCGGGCTATATTGCAAAATTTACATTCAAACCCTAATATCTCTCGAACGAATTGACCAAAATAGATGTTCTTTGAACGAGATTGAAGCTTATTAAATGCACAATAAGGGAAATTATAAAGGAAAGTTTTCACGAATTTTCCAACCTGGAAAATGCGGGAAAAGGTCGTCATTTTTTGAAAAAAATTACAAAAATGTACTAGAACTATGAAGAAAAAAGTTTTGTTTAGTGCAAGACATCATATTTTATAGATTTTTTAATGCTAAATTCAAATCTGCCAGGAAAAATTGTGTAGCGTATTTCCTTTCCGAGAAAAATGCGGTCAAATATAAAAAATCCAATATGGAGAGACACAAGTCGGAAACATGATGATAACTTAACGAAGTTTATTATTTCTAGGTTTTTAGGATCGCTGAATCCAAATCTGACGTGAGAATTACAAAATAAGGAATGGCGGATACAATATGGCGAAACAAATGTTTTGAAAAATTTAGGAAAATTGACAAAATTCTCCATATTTACGTTTTGGAGGTCGCTGAATCCAAATCTGACGTCAGAATTTCAAAATAAAAAATGGCTGATCCAATATTGAGGAACAAAAGTTGGAAAAATTGAGGCAACTTTACAAAATTGTCCATATTTACGTTTTGGAGGTCGCTGAATCGAAATATGGCATCAGAATTCAAAAATTAAAAATAGCGTATCCAATATGGCGGAACAAATATTGAGAAAATTATATTTCAACAATTATTGCATGAATAAAATTGTAGCACATACACGTTACATTAAATCGACATATGCCCTAATCTCAATTACCTATGTTCTCCAATAATCAATCTTCATCACTTAAATTTATATCATCGCTTAAATTTGATCAATTTTTGTTCCACCCTATTGGATCCGCAATTTTTTTGTTTTGAAATTCTGCTGAAGTCAGATTTGGATTCAGAGCTCTCAAAAACATAATTATGGACAATATTGTAAGGTTGCTGAAATTTTTCCAACTTTTGTTATGCCATATTTGATCAGCCATTTTCGTTCCTGAAATTCTGACATCCGATTTGGATTCAGCGACCTTAGAAACCTAAAGATAATAAACTTCGTTAAGTTACCATCATGTCTCCGACTTGCTTCTCTTCATATTGGATTTTTCATATTTAACCGAATTTTGCTCGGAAAGGAAATACGCTACGCTATTTTTCCTGGCAGATTTGAATTCAGTATTGAAAATGTGATGCCTTGCACTAAACAAAACTTGTTTCTCTGTAGTTCCAGTACAATTTTGTTATTTTTGTCAAAAAATGACGGGCTTTCCCGCATTTTTCAGGTTGGGAAATTCGGGAAAACGCTTCTGTATAATGTTCTTTTATTATGCATTTAATAAGCTTCAATCTCGTTCAAAGAACATCCATTTTGGTCAATTCGTTCGAGAGATATTATGTTTTTGAAAGTAATTATGCAAAATAGCCCACTGTTCAAAAAATATTTATTTTAGACCAGTAGACAAAAAAATTAACCTCACAATTATTAACGTAATTACCTGGCCAAGAACCTTAACATCAAAAATATAACTTTAAAAAGTTATCCGGTATGTAGACGACAAGAACGACAACGACGACAGACAAACACCATCATAAAACCTGTTTTTGCTTCCTCATAGAGGAAGCTTTGTAATGGTAACATTTTCCAAAATTTTTATATTCATTTAATTGAGCCCTCCCCAATTTAAAAATGTCTAATACAATGTTCTAATCAGTTGTCCGGATGTGTGTGTGTGGATGTCACACTTTTTTGTGAACACGATAACTTGAAAACGGCTGCAGATAAATTGATGAAATTTGAAGGGCTTAATTTCCCGACTAATATCTTGAAACTGACAGAAGGATTTCTAAAAATATTCGTTGCATTTTTTTTAGCACTTAATAATATTTTAAAAATCGGTTTTTTATAGTAAAACTTTTTTCATTTATATAATTCAAAGTTGGTGCAACAATATAAAAGATTCCTTGGATCGAGTCGAATCGATTGACCTATACTATTAATATATTTTATTAAAGCGTAGGGAAGTTATGGTAATTTATATGTTTTAAAAATCGGTTTTTTATAGTAAAACTTTTTTCGTTAACATAATTGAAAGTTGATGCAAGAACAGAAGAGATGTGTTTATTCAAGTCGAATCAATTGACCTATAATATCAATCAATTTTATGAAAGAGTAAGGAAGCTATGGTAATGCATAATATTTGAAAATACGGTTTTTTATAGTGAAACTTTTTCCTTTAACATAATTCAAAGTTGATGCAAGAATATAAAAGATTCCTTGGTTGGAAACGAATCAATTGACCGATAATATTCATACATTTTATTAAAGATTAGGGAAGTTATGGTAATTTATATATTTTGTAAATCGGTTTTTTATAGTAAAACTTTTTTCACTAACATAATTCAAAGTTGATGCAAGAACATAAAAGATCTCTTGATTCGAGTCGAATCGATTGACCTATAATATTAAGACATTTTATTGAAGATTAAGGATACTATGGTAATGCATAATATTTGAAAATACGGTTTTTGATAGTAAAACTTTTTTCTTCAACATAATTCAAAGTTGATGCAAGAATATAAAAGATTCCTTGGTTCAAGACGAATCGATTGACTTAAAATATTAATACATTTTATTGAAGAGTAACGATGCTATGGTAATGCATAATATTTGAAAATACGGTTTTTTGTAGTAAAACTTTTTTCTTCAACATAATTTAAATTTGATGCGAGAATAGAAAAGTTGTCTTGATTCAAGACGAATCGATTGACCCATAGCATTTATACATTTATTGAGGAGTAAGGAAGCTATGGTAATGCATAATATTTGAAAAGACGATTTTCTATAGTAAAACTTTTTTCACTAACATAATTCAATATTGATGCAAGAACAGAAAAGATTCCTTGATTCGAGGAAAATCGATTGATCTATAATCATTTATAATATTTGAGTCATCGGTTTCAATCAGAACAATTTTTTTCATCGACATAATTCAAAGCTGACGCATGAATAAAAAAGACTTTTTGATCATAAATTTTCAAATGGAGTAATTCTGACAATTTTTGTAAAGAAATCATAAAGCTGGGAAAGGGATAGGGTGCGGCAGAACTTCTCCCTTCCCTTTTCCAGCTCAAAAAATTATCATTTCGAATACAAAATTTGATTTGTCTGATTTGTCTTTGCGTTAAAAATTTGTTTTGTATTATTTTGTAGTTTTGCATTTTTTGTACATTTCTATTTTTGAATTGATCAAAATGAAGACATTGGTTTGTCTATTATTCAAAAAAATAACTAATGCTTCCTCTATGAGGAAGCAAATACATTTGCTAACGGGAAGCAAAGTGCTCGTGAAATGAGCACCATATAATTATAAATACAAAGTGGAAACACTCGAGATCGCATTCACAACTAGTTTCGGATTCAGGGAGTCTCGAAACGTGGGGATTTAAAGAAATCCACGTTAGATAGATATGTGAAAATCTTCTTTACAATTATGATACTTGGGTCAATTAAAAACGATATTTTTCGAGAAAAAAGCACAGATGTCATCTAACTAAATGTCAGAGAATTCTTTAAATGAAGTTTTGCTGGCTCGAATAGCCTCTCCGGAAAATAGATGCAGTTGTATTTCCACCTCGAACCAAATTCCGCCCCGATCTCATTTGTGAGTGTCAGTCAGTTTTCTACTCTTCCCTTTAAAGTACGTGTCGCGTTGATATTTTAAACGGCTGGCATGTATCCGGAGCCCTCGAGGGGTCGCGACAATATTGTGCCTGAGTTCATAGGTCTGATTCTGCAGCTCAAGCGAGTATGTTTGTTTGACGTGCCTGAGGTCTGTATCTTCAAAGGGTCAACTTTACCTCTACCGTATGTGCCCATATGGCACAGAATGTATAAATAAAGCTCTTCGATCTATTGTGGGATATATAAGCTAAGAGCAAGAGCTAAGAGCAAGATGTGAGTGAACCCAAGAAGCTGCTATCCAAACAGTTGCACTTAACTAAATTTATTCTCACTTCATCCATCTGTCTTGATTGTTTCACAAAAAATTTGAGAACAAAATGACTTTGTTGGTGATAGGGTGACAAGACGTTCTAATTTATGAGGACATGTCCTGTTTTTTTATCCCTGTCCTGATTTTCTGATTCTTTGTGATGTAGGGAAAATTTATATTTTAGCACCATATCGATTTGCGGCTTTTAAACTATTTACGTGAACTACTTTTCAATTCGAGAGTATGTTTAATTGATCGCATTCCTTGTACCAGACGAGATTCAGTGAGGAACTTTGAACTATGAATTATCAACTATCACAAATTAAATTAAGAGTACTTCTAAACTAATTGAAAGTGAGCAGCAAAATTAATTTTTAAATTTCAAATAGAATAAATAGAGCAATCTCACGACGGATCCAGGGGGAGGGCGATTAAGGCGACTCTCCCCCCCCCCACATCGAGGTTTATCTTAATGCCGCTAAAAAAATTGAGTCCTCTAATTGTCAAAGCTTATTTTAAGTTTTTTTTTCCCTGTAATTAGAAACTATGTGTCCCCCTTTTTTAGGGTGCATAGTTTTTGAACCCTCCCTCCTGAAACCCTATCTAACGTAGTTTTTGGTGACTACATTTTTTTTATGAAATTATATACAGTTCGACCAAAAATACCAAAAGACAATTTGGTGGAGAAGAATTTGATTAAATCTTACTGTTTTTAATTAATTCACGAAGTAGTTCAATTTTCAAACACGTAGTTGCGAATTTTCAAACAAAAAAGATGAACTCGCGAAAATAAATATATTTGATATTTTAACCAAGGGAAGATTTTCTTTTTAAATCAGAAACGGTTGAGTTGAACCAAAAAAGAAGAAATTTCAGCCAAATACTTAAATCCTCAGCAAAGAAAGATTTTTCAGTCAATAAAGAAAAAAAAAGAATCACATTTTCAACTAAAAAGCTAAATTTTCAACCAAGAAGGTTAATTTTCTACTAAAGAAGACAAATTCTGTACAACATACGTGAATAATTTAACTAAATAGTTGCACTCTTGAGCAAGAAGATTTTTCTACCAAAAAAGACGAATTTTGAACAAAATACATAAATTTCTAACCAAATAGTTAAATTTTCAACCACGAAGGTTAATTTTCTTTCAAAAAAGAAAAATTATGAACAAATTACATACATTTTCAAACGAATCGTTGATTTCTTGAACTAAAAAATTAACTTTTAACCAAAAATGGAACAGTAAAATTTTCATTGCAAAAAAAATTAATTTTTAATATAAAAGAACGAATCATCTACAAAATAGTTGAATTTTCTACGAAAGTATTGATATTTTAAGACAAAAAACAGGAATTTTCTGTGAAAAACAGTTTCATTTTCAACCCAAGAATATGAAGTTTCATCAAAAAAGTTTATTTTTAATCAGATAGTTATATTTTAAGTCAGAAAAATAGTTTCCATCCCAAAAAAAAATTTTCAACAAAATACATAAATTTTGAACCAGAAAATTAGATTTTTAACCAAAAATATTATTTTTCTACTAAAAAAAGGGAATTGTCAATAAAATACAGAAATTTTGAATTGAACAGTTGAATTTTCTAAACTAAAAAAATCAATTTTCAACCAAAAATGTAGTAGTAGAATTTCCATTCAAAAAATATATAATTTTGAATAAAAAAACGAAACTTCTACAAAACAGTTAAATTTTCTGCTACATAGTTAAATTTTGTACCTAATTGTTGCATTTCACAAGGCAAAAAGACGAATTTTTCACACAAAGCAGTCGTACTTTCAACCCGAAAATATGAAATTTCAACGAAAAAGTTCATTTTCAAAGAAATAGTTGAATTATCACTTTAAAAAATTAATTTCTACGCTCAAAAAGGGAAACTTCAAAAAGGTAGTTCAATTTTCAACCAAATACATGGATTTTCTAGTAAGTAGTTCAAATTTTAACCAATAAAGATGAATTTTCAATAAAAAACATAACAGTTAATATTTCAACAAAAAAAGATTTTAATTTTAAATAAAACGCAATATAATTTAACCAAAAGAGACGAATTTTTTCAGCAAAATAGTTGAATCCTCAACCCAAGCATATTAATTTTCAACCAGACTGTTGCATTTTTCACAAACAAATTGGATTTTCTACCAAAAATACGAATTTTCAACAAAATCCTTCAATTTTTAACCAAAGAGTTGAATTTTTAACCAGAAATATTAATTTTCTACCAAAAAAGACGAATTTCCAATTAAATAGTTGAATGTTTATTCTAAAAAAGATTAATTTTCAACCAAAAATGCAATAAATTAATTTTCAGTGAAAAACAATCAATTCCAATTTAAAAAAGCCCATTTTTTACAAAACAGTTGAATTTTCTACCAAATAGTTTAATTTTCTACCAACTGGTTGAATTTTGAAACTAAAAGAACGAATTTTCTACAAAACAGTCGGATTTTGAGCCCAAAAATATGAATTTTTAACAAAAAAAGTTAAATTTTTGACCAAATAGTTGAATTTTCATCCGAGAAGTTGAATTTTCAATCTCAAGAGATAAATGTTTAACACAAATTGTACCTTGTGTAAGAGAACGTAGAAAAATAATTGCGCTACCCCCCCCCCCCCCACTCACCCAAAAGACAACGTAATTTATGCAAGACCTTAATGAAAAAATATAAGTAAAGTGGAATTTATCGCCTAATTATATTTAATTTAAAAAATTCTTTGAAATAGTTGAGGGAGCCCCCCCCCTCCCCCTTCACATACATTCTTTGAAGAAAATTCACAATCGCCTTCTCCGAAAAATTTTCTGGATCCACCCTTGATCAGGTTTTCAACAACAACGAGTGCGAGATTTGTGAAACATTTCGTGCGCCTGTTTGTTTTCTACTTTTGCTAAAAAAACTTCTGAAAAGTGGTTTAAATGTCCCCGCACACGATGAGGTTCAACCAACTTCAATAAAAGTACTTTTAAAAATAAAAATTTCCTAATACGAAATTTTTTTTCCAACATTTTTTTTCAAATTTTAAGCTTTTTTTCTAATTAATTTCATTTTTAAATCATGCCAGCATCTTTTAATTAAAACCTGAGATGAACTGGTAATTAAAAAATGTTTCAACAACTTTTGCTGTGCAAAAACGTTTTTTTTTTTTCAAAAGTACAGAAACCTTTGCAGATTATACAGTTTTTATTTTTAAACCTTATTTCATGATAATTTTTTACTCAGATTTTAAGCCAAAAAAAAAGTCAATTATATTCAAAATCCAGAAATTTAATAAGTAAGAATAAAAATTGTCTTTCGAAAAAAGCGCTTCCACGATTTTTCTAATTGCATATCAAAAATATCCGAACATCATCCGAGGAGAAAATTCTGCAAAAAAAGTTCTTTAATATAATTTTTTAATGAACTTTCCATTAAAAGAATATATAACCCGTTGTAGATTCAACAGTTATAATTGCACCAAAAATGTTGTAGAACTGTTTTGACTCAATATTTAATTTTTAGCACTCCCTGAGTAAACAATTTTTGTATTTAGAAAATTTTTTTTTATAGACAAAATTCTTAATTTTGAAAAAAAGCGCTCCCACGGTTATTTTTTTGTTTGCGCAAAATATGCGCATACTATGTTAGAATAATATTCCTCAAATAAACTTCTTGTAATATTTTTTCAGGTTAAAGTTGGTTAAGGCGCACCTTGTATTTAGTATATCATATTACAATTCAATATATGTATCTGATCTAAAAAAAACACACAATAGAGTTGTTTGGTGAAGATCTGCTTGACGTTAACATATTCTAAAGGAGATTAAGTGGAGGGGTCGTTGTCGAAGTTGTTTCTGATATATCGGCTGTGTCAGAAATCTTATGGGGTCGCCGCGACTTGAACTAAACGCATAAATGAGCAGATGACCCTAAAGATGAAAGTTGCACTGTGATAAATATCTTCCCTACATCTGCTACGAGTAAACTCTCAACACGAGATAGAGATAAATGTAGCAGCAGGGAGGCGGCCACAGACGCGAGCGAGAATCTTGAGTCAGGGGTCGAAGAAAACTTATGGATATTAGCGGATAGAAGATTATGTGAATATGCTGGTGGTAGATGTGACCATATATCAAGCGGAAAACCGAGCTGAGCAGACTAGAGAGTCTCACTTTTATCCAGGATGACACATTTGCTGGAGAAAATTGAAATTGACTAAATTCTGCCCCGAGACACCTTAGACGTTAAGCGCATCTTCAATATACTGAAAAGATGCTTATTAGAATTTAAAGAGGCTTTAGAGTACCCTGGAATTTAGAATTAGAGACAAAAAACATCATACCGCTGCGAAGTACTATGGATGTATTCACTATCGGTGTAGTTATTTGTGCTCATTTTATGAGAATTTCGCTTCCTCATAGGTGTCAAATAAATTTTCTTCCTCATAGAGGTAGGTTTTTCTCCAACAAAATAAAAAAAAAATGATACTTTCAATATTTTTCAAGATTATGTTTCTGTCTTACCGAAAATCTTATTTCCAGAAAATCAGAAATCAGAAAATCGATGTGTTCTGTTCCAATGAAAAACTTTTTAATTTACGGTAGTGTTATATTCCAAATTAAAAAAGGTTCTCTTCATATAAAAAATGTAACCCTTTTTCCTAAACACTCTAAGTTGCAATTGGTTGAACAAGAATGATCATCGAAAGCTCGTCAGTAGATCAAGCCACGCATCTCAAAGACGCAAACAATGACTTATATACAAACAATACTCTTATGTTCTTAATTTAAAAAAATCCTCTTCAAAACAAAGTAAATAATTTTGTTAAGAAATTTGAAAACGATATTGGTAGGTTAGGGTAGGTCATGAAAGGTTCTTCTGTGGGGCAACCGATGCGTCTCGAAGACGCGAACGAATATATCATGTATGTGCATTACAGTTGTATTTCCAATATTAAACAAGTTTTTCTTATATCAATAAGATAAAAAATATATTTTTTTAAATTTGACGGGCCGAGAGTAAAAGCGGTGTAGAATTAGTAGAGGAGCG
>CAKNYM010052359.1:485394-506991 GCA_932195095.1 Andricus curvator
ATTAAAATAGCAATTATTACATCTTTCGTTGAAAATTCATCTTTTTTGGTTGAAAATTGAACTGTTTAGCTAAAACTTATATTTTTTGTTGGAATTTTGATTGACATACAGAAATATTCAAAAATCATTGAAAATTTTCTTAAGAATCTTAAGAAAATTATATATACCTATAACCTCAAAAATAAATAACTTAAGGAATAAATAGTTATTCCAAATTTTTATTCTGTATTAAAAATTATGTTTTGCCTTAAATTATAATTTGGTTTTAATGGTGGTGTGGAAATGAGTTTTATTAAAAAATGTGTGGGAGTTTCTAAAAAACAACTGCATGAATTTCTGACCTTCCTTAATTTTATTTTTTGAGTGTATTTGAATTTTATTCATGTTTAGGAAAAATCATTTGAAAGGCAAGTCTTCATAGTATTTTACTAACTAATGAAGATATTTTTGTAATGTCATTCCTGAAATCTATTCTCTAAGGTCAAACATGCTAAAAAAATGTCGTAAAATTTGAAGAATGACCAACTATTTACCATAATTTTTCAAATAAAAATCAATGTGTATCATATTCAAATAAAATTTAGGAATATTTTACAAAAATATTAAAATTTTTCATTTTTAAAATTAATGTATACAGAGTATAGTTTTTATTTAAAATTCTACGACGGTTTTTTTACCATGTTTGACCCTAGGGCAGAATCACGGAAAGATATTCTAAAAATATGTTCATTAGTTATTAAAATACTACAAAGAATTACCTTCAAAATTGTTTTGTCTTTTTAAAATCATGGGATATTTCTTTATAAAATAAATTTCGTTGAATTTCTTTTACAATTATTGACAATTAATTTACAATTAAAATTATTTTAGAATTAAGATAAAATTGTAAGAATAAATATAAATATGAGTTTTCTAAGATTATTGACAACAATTTCGAAATATTTTCTAAGATTTCAGGTATTTCAAATTAAAATTTGAACAAAAAAAAACATTTTAAAGGGAATAGTTTAATTTTTAGGCAAAAAAGGTTAATTCTCAACGAAAAATGTGATAGTTGCTATTTCAATAAAAAAAAAAATTATTTTTAATAAAAAACGGTTGAATTTACCTTTAAAAAAAATAAATTTTCAAGTAAAAACGATTCTTAGTCAAGAAAAAAGGAAAATTACAACCAAATTATAATTAGAGGCATAAAATAATTTTTAATACAAAATAAAAATTTCGAATAACTATTCTTCAAGTTATTTATTTTTGAGGTTATAGGTAAAATATAATTTTCCTGAGATTCTTAAGAAAATTTTCAATGATTTTTGAATATTTCTGTATGTCAATCAAAATTCCAACAAAAAATATAAGTTTTAGCTAACCAGTTCAATTTTCAACCAAAAAAGATGAATTTTCAACGAAAGATGTAATAACTGCTATTTTAATGAACCAAATGAATAAATTTCCAAATCAAAAAATTTTTAATGAAGAAAATGGAAAAATTTCAACAAAATTATAATTTAAGGCGAAAAATATTTTTGTATGCAAAATAAAAATTTCGAATTTCGGGCAGCATCGAGGAAAAATATTCTGAAAATATATTCGTTAGTTATTAAAATACTACAAAGACTTACCTTTAAAATTGTTTTGTCCTTTAAAAATCATGAGATATTTCTTTATGAAATAAATTTTGTAAAATTTATTTTACAATTATGCAGAATTAATTTCTAATTACAATTATTTCACAATTAAAATAAAATTGTAAAAAATAAATTTTGTAATGTTGAGATAAATATTTTAAGACATTGAACGTCTTATAAAGTTTTTATTTATTAAGAAAGCATATGATTTCAAAGTAATAATTTTTCGGCTTTTTCTCTTAAAATCCCAAGAATTGTGATTATAGCCTAAAATAGCATGGAAAGAAAGGTAATTATCAGACATGAGTACACAGTAAAAATTTTGATTAATTTAATGAATTTCTAAGATTTCAGATATTTGAAATTGAAATTTGAACAAACAAAAAAAACATTTTCAAACGAATAGTTTAATTTTTAGGCAAAAAAGATTAATTCTCAATGAAAAATGTGATAATTGCTATTTCAATTTAAAAAAATTATTTTTAATAGAAAACGGTTCAATTTAACAATAAAAAAATGAATTTTCAACATAATAAATAAATTTTCAAGTAAAAACGATTTTTAGCCAAGAAAAAAGGAAAATTACAACCAAATTATAATTTAGGACAAAAAATAATTTTTAATACAAAATAAAAATTTCGAATAACTATTTATTCTTTAAGTTATTTATTTTTAAGGTTGTAGGTAAAATATAATTTTCCTGAGATTCTTAAGAAAATTTTCCAAGATTTTTGAATATTTCTGTATGTCAATCAAAATTTCAACAAAAAATATTTAAGTGTTTTTTGTTGGAAATGATGAAAATTAAATTAAAATTGTGGTTATGTTCTGACTGAATAAAACAAGCTCAGTTTGTAACACATAATATAAACATTTATTTTCACGGTACAAGAGGACAAGTTTTCGCTACGGAGGTTGAAAAGTATCTGTCTGTTTTGACGAGTCGCCCGGTATTCGGCTTATATATAAATATAATTTTCATATAGGATTCTTGACCAAATTTCACAAAATTTTTCAATATTTCAGATGTGTGAAATAAAAATTTCAACAAAAAATATGATTATCAACCAAACACTAACTAATTGAGATATTTTTATAATTTCATTCCTGAAATCTATTCCCTTAGGTCAAACATGGTACAAAAATGTCGTAAAATTAAAAAAATGACCAACTATTTACAAGAATTTTTTAAATAAAAATGAATGTGTATTATATTCAAATAAAATTTAAGAATAATTATAAAAGGTATTAATATTTTTCATTTTCAAAATTAATTTATACAGAGTACAGTTTTCATTTGAAATTTCACAATGGTTTTTTGTACCATGTTTGAACCTATGAAGGCAGAATCAAGGAAAAATATCCTGAAAACATGTTCATTAGTTATTGAAATACTACAAAGACTTACCTTTACAATTGTTTTGTCCGTAAAAAATCATGAGATATTTATTTATAAAATAAATGTTGTTAAATTTATTTTACAATATTATTCACAATTAATTTCCAATTACAATTATTTCAAAATTAAAATAAAAGTGTAAAAAATAAATTTTGTAATGTTGAGATACATATTTTAAAACATTGAAGGTTTTATATAGTTTTGGTATTATTAGGAAAGCATATGAGGTCAAGTTAATAATTTTTCGGCTTTTTCTCTTAAAATCCACTAAATTGTGATTATAGCCTAAAATAGCATGAAAAGCAAGGTAATTATCAGATGTAAGTACATATTAAAAATGTTGATTAATTCAATAAATTGAAAATAATAATGATTTATCATCATTTAAATTTTGCAATATTTAAAATCCATTGAAAAATAAAACGTAAATAATAAAAAATGAAACCACTTGAAAGTGATAGATATTATTAACCTAACCTTAAAATCCCATATACATTCCTGTAAGACATAATCATTAAATATTTCAAGACTTCATTACATGTATTTGAAGTCTTTCGTTTAGGTGTGAATTTTTGAAAACAAAAATCAACCCGAACCTCCTAATAACCAACAAGCTGGTCTACACAGCATGTATGAGCCGACTCACCGACACGCTACGTTTGCATGTGTCGCACCCTGATGGGAAAGTGGTGGGGGCCGAAAATTCCCATGTTCTGGATGGGTTGGGACTGTGGGTAAAAGCGGCTTGAGTTCAGACTGGGAGCCAAAGCGGGTTGAAGTCCAAAACCGTTTTTCCCCGCGGAATAATTTCAGTTCGCTTCTACTCTGACGCTCAATCATTCCGTTTCTACTCCCATACTTTTTTCAAGTCTTCTTTGCGTTGAGACGAAAACTGAAACCGCTTCTCTTCTGCAACTCATTTTGCACCGCTTTTACTCTCAGCCCGTCATTTATGAATCGGTATTGCTATATCATAAGAGGCGATAGAAGGTTCGTCAATATGTCATTCGACGTGTCTCGAAGACGCGAACAAACATTTCAGATACAGTACTGTAGTATTCCTAATATGAACAAAGTTTTTATTGTATAAACGGAATATTCACATTTTTTTGAAACTTCATAAATCGATACTGGTTGGTCATAAAAGGTCCAACAGTAGGTCAATCGATACATCTCAAGAACGCGAACAAAAAAAAAGTTTTAATTTTTTTAATTTGCTAGCTAGTTGGACATCATTTGCTAGTTGGACATCAATTAGTTGAAGACGTTCAAAATCAAATAATTTCAAATTCAATTACAGTCTTCACATTCTTTCCCATATGCCCCTTTTTCCCCCTTTTTGGAAGGATTCTTCTTGTCCCCCCTGGTTTTAGCAAACTTACCCTTTTTATCGCTTTTTTCGCTCAAATGCGAATTGAATTAATAGAAACTAATAAGAAAATTAAGCTATTTTTGGTTGAACGTTTATTCTTTTTGTTTGAAAATTTTACTATTTTGTTGAAAATTAATCATTTTTGGTCGAAAACTTAACTTTTTTATTGAGAATTCGCATTTATTGGATAGAAAATTTATCCTTTTGGATTGAAAATTCCTCTTTTATGGTGTATAAAAGTCATATTATTTTGTTGATAATTCATTTTTCTTGGTTGAAAATGAACTTTTTGTTGAAAACTCAACTGTCTTTAAAAAAATTGTCTTTTTTGCATGGAAGCTCAAGTATTCCGTTGAAAATTATTTTCTTTTGTTGAAAATGTATCTTTCCTACTAAAAACAATTTATTTGTTGAAAATTCAACTTTGCAGGCTGATAATTCAACTGTCTTTTGAAATATGCGCTTGGTAATGCAACTATATTGTTAAAAATTCATCTATCTTCGTTAAAAATTATATTTTTTGTTGAAAATTCAACTATCTCTTAGCAAATTCGTCTTTTTGCCTTTAAAATTCAACTACTTGGTTGAACACGCAACTGATTTTGATTGAGGTTGATTCTCTTTTAGTTGAAAATTTTACCATTTAGCTAAAAATTTAATTATTTTGTTCAACAGTCATCTTTCTTGGTTGGAAATTCAACTGTTTTGTTGAACATTTGATTGAGAATTCATCTTTTGGAGTGGAAAAGTAATCTTTTTTGGTTGGAAATTCATCTTTCTCGGTTGTAAACGAACTTTTTTGGTTGAAAATCCAACTGTCTTCTAAAAAATTCGTGTTTTTGCTTGAAAATTTAACTATTTTGTTGAAAATTCGTCTCTTGTGATTGAAAGTAAAACTATTTGGTTGCGAATACAATTATTTTGTTGAAAGTTCGCCTTTCTTCGTTGAAAATTATCTTGTTTGGTGAAAATTCAACTTTTTAGTTTGATAGTTCAACCGTCTCTTAAAAAAAATCATCTTCTCGGCTTGATAATTTGAATATTTTTTTGAAGTTTTATCTTTTTTTTCAAAAATTCGTCTCCTTTGATTAAAAGTTCAAATATTTTGTTGTAAATGCAACTATTTGATTGAGAATTCATCTTTCTTCATTGAAAATTATCTTTGTTGTTAAAACGTCAACTGTTCATGTTCATAATTCAACTGTATCTCAAAAAAATCGTCGTTTTGGTTTGAAAATTCGTTCATTTTTTATGAAATTTTCAACTATTTGTTTGCAAATGCAAATATTTGGTTAAAAATTATATTTCTTTCTTGAAAATTATCTTTTTGTTGAAAATTCAACCTTTCAGGTCGATATAATTCAACTGTCTTCTAAAAAAACGCTTTTTTGCTTGGAAAGTACTTTGTTAAAAATTTGTCTCCTGTGATTAAAAGTAAAACTATTTGGTTGTAAATGCCAATTTTTTTTTTTTTTTTTTTTTGAAAATTCATCTTTCTTCGTTGAAAATGATCTTTTTGGTTGAAAATTCCACTTTTCAGGCTGAAATTGAAATATCTCTTGGAAAATTCTTCTTTTTACCTTGGAAATTCAACTATTTGGTTAAATATCAAACTATTTTTAATTAAAAAATAATTCTTTTTGGTTGAAGCTGTTTGGTCAAAAATGAACTTTTTTGTTGAAAATTCATATTTTCTTGTTAAAAATTCAACTATTTTGCCAAAAAATCCTTCTTTTGGGGTTGAAAATTTAACAATATACATTTTGTCGTTAAAAATTCATATTTTCTGATTGAAGATTCATCTTTTTAGGTTGAAAATTTAACTATTTGGCTAGAACTTCAATCACCTTGTTAAAAATTAGTTCCTTTGACTCAAAAGTTCTATACTATTTGGTACTAAATGCATCAGTTTGGTTGAAAATTATTTTTTATTTTTAAATTCAACTATTTTATTGAAAATTATTCTTTTGAATTTAAAAATTAGCTATTTTCTAGCCCATTCCATATTTAATTGAATATTGTATCTATACTATTTTATTCCCCTATTAATCTTCTATTTTCGTGAAAAATCACCCGATTTCCCTTGTTTTAATAGTATTTTGGAATGTTTAGTCTGAATCATTAAAAAATGAATAATTTCATATTAAAGTTATACAGTCTCAAATATAAAGTCCTAATTGTTAAGTAATTTTAAGACCAAAATGTTCAAAATGAATTTTCCTGAGGCTCAAAATTGAAGTAAGTTACACATTTTTTTTATTTGAAATAAATCCAAGTTGACAAATGCAACAGTTCAGAAAAAAAATGTTAAACCCAGATCCAGAATCCTTTACGGTTTTCCAGAGTAAAAATTATACAGTTTTTACATTATCAAGCTCATTTATTCACAAAATTCATATAGTTTTCCATTTTATGGATCTCAGCCAAGTTGTATTAAGGTAGGTTAAGAATTGTGCCATCATTCTAATAAAAGTTGAAAACCCATAGTTCTCTCGAGAAAATAGAATAACGGGATTTTTATTTTGTGTTTTATTGTACTTGGCGGCGATTAGCCACGGCAATGATGATTCCATCATTAACACTTTGAAACTTTTATCTGAATCAAATCCGATTTTTATTATAGTCCAAAATAATTTCATTTATCAGCAAGGTAATATATTAGAGTAATTAAGATAAAAAATTAAATTGTATGGAGCAAGTTTGAATAACAGTAAATTGATTAAATTTTCTTATCAGATCAAACATATATTTTATCGGTCACCCATCCGACCGCTAACCGCACCCGTCCGTGCTTAATAGTCGATATCTCGACGGGTCCAGAATTACCACCCAGCTACTGCCGTCAGTCTTATGGTTTTACATTTTTCTTGCCTATGATTACTCGATTTTGGGTTGCTTATTATTGGCTGAAGACGAAGATTTTTCATTATTATGTAAACGCGGATGTCGGTAGACATGAGCAAATCTTTGAATTAATTCTGGTGTCATTGGAACGTTTTCATTGGTTTCTATCTGTACTATAATCTGTTGTAGATTTCTATCATATACTGGACGAATAAGACCATTGACGCGTACTCCAATTATGTATTCCATATTACGAGTCACTACAAGAGGAGGCAAAAATCCTTGGATTATTGGTTCAAGGTCATCATTTAGATTAGCATAATAATGGATATCAGGGTATCCATCCATCCTTTGAGGAGATATATCGCGCGATGATGAACTTAATTCTGCAAAAAGAAATAGATACATTTGCGTTTTTTATGGTGATGTGGTCGGTTAGGTATAAATAATTATATTCTGAGTTTCTACCTGACCGGGAAATCGGGAATAACGGGAATTATGTTTAACAGAAAAAAACCGCAAAATTGGCAGTCCACGACTCGTCCTCGCGCTTGCTTCATGGCGAGTTTGTACGCATGGACTGGCCCTTGTGGACCCCCCGTGGTATATTATTGTTTAGAATTATTGTTTTCAGTTCTTTAAATAAGTCTAAGTTCCTTGAATTTATCTAAATTCCTTGAATTCCCTGCATTATTTTGGAATCCTTGGAATTTCCTGAATAATCTGAATTATTAGAATAATTAAATTAATTAATTATAAGAAAAACTATAAGAAAAAAAATTATAAAGAAAAATTATAAGAATTCCCTTAAGTATCTGAATGCCTTGAGCTCGTGGAATTCCATCAATTCCAAGAACTGCCTGAATTTCAAGGACTTCTCAATAATGCAAAGAATTCAGAGGGATTCAGAAGAATTCAGGAAATTTATCAGAATTGAAGGAATTTATAGAATTCAAGGAATTCAAAGAATTAAGAGTATTTAGAAAATTCAAAGAATCAAGGGAATTTCAAGGTGGAATTCGAGAAGTTCTTAGAAATTCAAGAATGCAGATGATTCCGAGAATTAAGAGAATTCCAAAAATTCAGACCATTCCAAGAATTGAGAAGATTCCAAGTATTTAGTGAATTCCAAAAATGCAGATGATTCCAAGAATTAAAAGAATTCCCAGAGTTAAAAAACTACCGAGAATTCAATGAAATTAAATAAATTTAGAGGATTTAAGAATTTCAACAAATTCAGGGATTTTAGGGAAGTTAAAAGAATCTTATAGAGTTGAAAGACATCCCAATCAATTCAAAAGAATACACAACAATTAAAAAACTCCATTTAATTTAAAGAAATTCAAAACTATGCTCAATAATATACTGAAACACAGAATGTTAATTACTATTATATTATCATGACTTAATCAACAAGTTTTTTTTATAAATAAATTATTTGTTAAGTTCTCTATAATTGTTGATAATTTTACTTTTTTCAGTTACATTACACGAAATTTGAATGGAAACAATATTATAATGGAGAAAATTTTTCCTCAGATGAGTCTTGTTAATATTATGAAAAAATTGAATAAATAAATGCATTATTCGGGCATTTTCCGACAATGAAATTCATTTTTTTCCCATGGCAGTACTTTAATTGGGAACTTCATGATAATTTGAGCAACATTTATAATTAGTTGGTACATTGAATGATTTTTAAAATAAATATAAAAAATACAACTTTTAGGCATTTGCCGTCAGTTAAATTCGTTTCTTTCAATGTTAGTACTTAGA
Source organism: Andricus curvator (assembly GCA_932195095.1). NCBI lineage: Eukaryota > Metazoa > Arthropoda > Insecta > Hymenoptera > Cynipidae > Andricus > Andricus curvator. The sequence goes on from CAKNYM010052359.1 coordinate 494,411, forward strand.
ATTGAAAATTCCATGATAATTTTAACAACATTAATAATTGGTTGATCATTTTTCTGATTTTTAAAACTAATTTACTAAACAAATGCATTATCCGAGCATTTGTCGACGGAAATTTTGTTTGTGTCAGGCCTTATAATTGGAAATTCCATGATAATTTCAGTAAAATTCATAATTATTTGATAATTGTTATGAATTTTCCAAAACAAATTTAATAAACAAGCGCATTTTTCAGGCAATCGTCGACGAAATAATTCACTTTTTCAATGGCAGTCCGTTTAGTTTTAGGCTCTTAATAATTTAATTGTTTTATTAAGGCTGCAGTCTATAATATACTATTTTGGGATCAGAGGAGGCTCAACAAGTGACCAATTTTCCTATTATTAATGAGCACTGGGAACTTCAAATAGAAAAAATGTATTGTTCGTCTTGTTTGTTTATTCATTAAAAAAAATTGAAAGACTTAATCAAAAATCGGGACACAAAATACAGAAAAGATTTTTGAAAAACATACAGGGAAAAGGTTTTAAACATTGATGAACTCCTTTAAATCCAAAATATTTATCGCTATTCACAATTGTTGTATTCTCTAACTTCATTAGAATTACTTGTATAATTCGCATATTCGGTGCGACATATTACTGACCGAAATTTTGAGCTTTATTTCAATTTATACATAATGAGCAACTTAATTTTTTAAGGATTGCTAAAGATATTTCGATGTAAGTACATAAAATGAATATACTGTAATTAAAACTGTACTTGAAATTATATACATACATGATATTATATGATTATATTTACCAATAGAATTGAGAAAAATCGCAAAGCAGAAGAGCAGTGTTCCAATCGCGATCCTCATTTTGTCTCTCTAAATTAATCTCACGAGTTTCTTGTGGAAAATGAATCACAAGATGTTTCATAAAAGTATATCTGATACTGGTTGCTATTTTATTCCATGTAGAGCTAATTTTTAGGATTTTCGTATTTCATAAATAATTTTTTTATTGCGCTGTGAAAATATCAACATAACATGGCACAGCCAATAATAATTCACTCATGTTTAATAAGCTGTATAATTTATACTCTTTTTATTAGTCAGCATAACTAAATTTCATGAAATCTCATTCTCAGTTCTTCAAAATTGAAAAATCCCAGAATAATATATTCAAAATTATTAATTCAGTACTTCAAACTTTGAAATTGAACTAATCCACTATCTAATATCTTCAAATTACATAGAAAGCAAAAATCCGGCCTTTGAAAAAAAAATAGTTTTTCTATGATTTTAAGAATTATAATAATATCACTGATTATGCCATTCCAAATAAAAAATATCACTTTTACTAGAAAAATGTTAAAACTCACCAAAAATGTTTATCTTAACAATAGTTTTTCAATTGAGTTTTGTCTTTCTATCGCTTGTTACCAATTTTTGAAAAATGGTTGAATTTTAATAAATGATGGATTATTATTCGGTGAAAACATTCTCCACAAATCCACTATTTCCAATTTTTAAACTCAATTTTTCTATGTCTGAAATCGTTGAAACAATTTAATTCAAGATTGATTACTTATTTTCAAAATTAGAAACAGTCGAGTTATAGGAAATGTCTCCTAACATTGAAATTCAACCAGTTTTAAATTTTTTTTAAAAAGCGACCGACAGAAAAAATTCAATCACAAAAGCTATGGTTGAAATTATTATTTTTTGTTCGCTTCAAACTATTTTCATACAAAATAATATTTTTTCTTTCTTACGACATGAATGATATCATTTGAATTCCATTTGTTCGAGAGACCTGATTTTTGGCCCGAAAACTACCTTAAGACGGTCACAAAATCATTCAATTCGATTTTATATAATTCATCTGCAGCGGGTACAAATTTGAGATGATTGTTTATTTTTTCAAATTTGTAAGATAAATTTTTAATTAGAAGATATTGTTGTAAGAAAATTGTCCTTGAAGTGATAAAAATGTATGTTCTGAAGAAGTTATGTAAAAAATATGGTAAAGGCTAGCAACTTAAAAAAAGGTTCACATATTTATGGTTATATTTATTATAACTAGTTTATTCGATACATAATAATGTCAATGTATATAATAATAATAATTTTTTTATCTAACTCTTTGAAAAAAATTGTTTCGACATATTGGGCTGTAACCGCAACAGAATTTCTGTTGATTTAACAAAGCAGATTGTTGGTTCAAAGAAACGGTTTTCTGTGCCAACAAAAATTTGATTAAAAAAAATGGTTGTAGAAATAACATCAAAATTGTTTTGTTGTCTAAACCATTTTTCTCAGTGTTCATTTTTCATCCTTTGAATTACTCGTGTGCGAGTTGCTGCCTGGCTGTCGACGAAGATCCTGGATTATTATGTAAATTAGGGCGGCGGTAGAAGTTACGAAGTAGGTGAATTAATCTTGGTGTCATTCGAATGTTTTCGTTGTTTTCTGTGCGTATTATAATCTGTCGCCGATAGCGATCATATATTGGACGAATAAAACCATATATGCGTACACCAATTATGTATTCAAAGTTGCAAGTTAGTACTAAAGGAGGCAAAATTCCTTGGATTATTGGTTCAAGATTACCATCTAGATTTGAGTAATAATGAATATTCGGATAGTTATCAAACCTTTCAGGAGATATATTTCTGGATGGTGAAATTAATTCTGCAAGAAGAAATATAAATGGCTAAATGTACACTTTTTAATTGATGTAGTCGGTCAGGTATAAATAATTACATTCAAGGTATCTACCTGACCAGTAATTTGGGAAACCGGGAATTTTGTGCAACAGAAAATCCGAGAAATAAGCTGTCCACGACTCGTCCTCACGCCTGCTTCATTACGAGATTATGCGTATGGTCTGGCTCTTGTGGGTCTATGAATTAATTGATATTCGACAATCTGTTTTATGAATGATTTTCCGACTTTCCAGTCCGATTCGAAATTTATTTGCTAGGTGCAGAAAAATGACGTTCTTCACTCATATTTAAATTGATTTAAACAGCGAAACTATATAGTAAGGAAAATACTAGTTTGATAACAGTGCGCTGATGGTGAGGAATTGCCTGCCGTCACCATGGGGGGGTGCACAAGGGTCAGACTTGTATGATACGTACTGTGCGTACGATCTCGTTTTGAAACAGGTATGAGGACGAGTCGTGGATCGCCCCGGAAATGACCGGCAATTTGATTCAGACACCGTGATTTTTCTCTTAAATGTACTAATACACTGGGACCGCGATTTACCAGGGGTTTCGAGCTTGGCATCAATGTCCTTCACAGTAAATCGCGGGTCTTCGAACCGTTCTTCTTCTCCTTCTTGCTTCTGGCTTCTCATAGTGCCGAACCGTAAACTGCGCAACAGCGCTGACCTTGCAAGTGTCTCTCTCTCGCCCCCTTGGACCAACTCACCTGGTATATCAGGTTCCGTTAAATCGCGGTCCCATTATATGCAAATTAAAAGTGGATGTATATATTTTATTGGTCTATTTCTGATTTGTATCAGTGTATTTTCTAAAAGAATGAAAATTCTAACAAGGGGAGACTGCCAGTTGTGAATTTTAGTTTTAGTTCATTAATTATAAACGAGGTTTCTTAAACAAAAAATGGTGGAAAAATTTCTTGAAAAAATACATTAAAAATTATTATTTGTATAATTTTTGAAGATTATTGAAGGAAATTATATTTATAAATTCTCGGAAAAGGCGAAAAGGCACATATTACTGTTTTGTAAAATCAATACTCAGTTTATGAGCTTTCATTTTAAAAAATTTTAACCGAAAATAAAATTCAGAGTTGGCGTTCTTCCCTTGTAAGTTGGGACCGGGGATTCCACTAAAGAATTATAATTTTGGGTTTGGGACAGATAATTTCAAAATAGAACTCTAATTTTGACAATTGGGGTAGGGAATTCACGTAAAGAATTATTATTTGACTTGGAACAGAGAATTTTTGACCTGGAACGGGAATTTTGGAAAATCATTTTAGTTGTCATTTACAAAAAGGGCATTTCAGAAATAATCCCTCTTCCAAGTCAGAATTCGTAAGATTTTTAAAATTCCCTATTTTAAATCAGAATTTGTTCGAATTTAAGAATTTGTTTTTTTGCAAATAAAAATTTGCCAGGATTCGAAACTTCTCTCTTCCAAATTTTAGAAAAAAAGAGTAACTATATTGTCGAATTATAAGAGAAATTGTTGTAAAAAAATATAATTTTGTCATAGAACAGGGAATTTCCGTAAAGAATTGTAATTTTCACTCTCAAACAGGGAATTTACATGAGAAATTATATTTTCACTTTGGAATATGATATATCCGTGAAGAATTATAATTTTGACTTTAGAACAAGGGAATTTTCGTATAGAGTTATTATTTGACTTCGAACAGAGAATTTTTGACATAGATCGGGAATTTTTGAAAATAATTTTTATTTTAATTTATAAAAAGGGAACTTAAAAAAAAACCTAGACCATGTCAGAATTCTTTAGATTTTTAAAATTCTTTGTCTTGAATCAGATTTTGTATGAATTGAAAAATACTTTTTTTGCAAATAAAAATTTGCCAGAATTTGAAACTGCCATCTTCCATATTTAATAAAAAATCAGTGACTATATTTTTGAATTAAAAAAGAAATTGTTGCAAAAAAATATTATTTTGTCATGGAACAGGGAATTTCTGTAGAGAATATAATTTTCATTTTCGAACAGGGAATTTCCGTGAAAAATTATATTTTCACTTCGGATTAGGATATCTTCGTGAAGAATTATAATTTTGACTTTAGAACCGGGAATTTTTGTGTAGAGTTATTATTTCACTTTGAACAGAGAATTTTTGAGATGGCACTTGAATTTTGGATAATAATTTTAATGATAATTTATAAAAAGGGAATTTACGAAAACGACTCTTGTACCAAGCCAGAATTCTTTAGATTTTTAAAATTCCTTGTTTCAAATCTGAACTTGTTTGAATTTACCAATTCTTTTTTTTTTCAAATAAAAATTTGCCAGAATTTGAAACTTCCTTATTCCCAATTTTAGAAAAAATCAGTCCCTATATTTCTGAATTATAAAACAAATTTTTTTAAACATTCAAATTTTGACTTGGAACATGGAATGTTTGCAAAGAATTGTAATTGTGACTTGGAACAGGAAATTTCCGTGAAAAATTATAATTTAGACTGTTGAACAATGAATTTTCGTAAAGAATTATAATTTTACCTTTAAACAGGGAATTTTCATAAAAAATTATAATTTTCACTTTGGAATAGGATATTTTTGTGAAGAATTATAATTTTTACTCTAGAGCAGGAAATTTTGGTACAGAATTATTATTTAGCTTGGAACGGAGAAATATTGCCATATATGGAACGGGTATTTCGAAAAATAATTTTAATCATGATTTATAGAATGGGAACTCTCAGATTTTTAAAATTCCTTGTTCCCAAGCAGAACTTGTTTGAATTCCTTCTTTTTTTTTGCAAATAAAAATTTGCCAGAATTTGAAACTTCCCTCTTTCAAAATCATTCAAAAATGAGTTACTATATTTTTGAATAATAATGAAATTATTATAAAAAATATATAATTTTGTCTTGAAACAGAGAATGTTTGAAAAGATTTGTAATTGTGACTTGGAACAGGGAATTTCCGCAAATAATTATAATTTTCACTTTTAAACAAGAAATTTCAATAAAAATTTATAATTTTCATTTTGAAATAGGACATTTTCTTGAAGAATTATAATTTTCACTTTAAAACAGAGAATTTGCGTGTAAAATTATTATTTGAATTGGAACAGAGGATTTACTAAACGAAACGGGAATTTCGGAAAATAGTTTTAATTCTGATTTAAAAGAAAGAAACTTAAAAAATCCTTGTGCAAATTCAGAATTAAAATTATTTACAAAATTTTATGTTTCAAATGAGGATTGTAATTCGCATGGCCAAAAATTATCTGTCGAATATTTTTAATCGATTTATTTCGACTGTAAAAGGCAACTAAAGTTTTGAAAGATTACTAAAAACTACTCAGATATACGTATATAAAATAAATATAATGCAATTAAAAGTGCACTTTAAATTTCAGATATATGATATATCATAATATTTACCAATAGAACTGAGAAAAATCGCTAAGCAGAAGAGCAGTGAACCAATCGTGATCCTCATTTTGTCTCTCTAAATTGATATGACGAGTTTTTTTTAACAAGTCTTTGAGACGCTTCACAAAATTATTGCTATTTTATTCGTTGAGGAAGGGTTATCATCAAGATGTTTGTATTTCATAAATAATTTTTGTGTTTCGTAGTAGAAAGACCAACATAATATTATCAGGCCAAATAAGATTTCACGTCATCTTTTACTCATTGCACAGCCGAATTTAATGAAAACTTGACGTCAATGATTAAAAATGTAACAGTTTCAGAATAATTTATTTAGTAATAATAACTTTATGCTCAAATATTTTAAACTGAACTGTTACACTATTCAACATCTTCAGATTATAATTCCAATTAAGCATTTAACATATTTAAATTTGTAGTTTTATGACTTAACCAATTCAAAAACATCTACTCGAAATATGTTATCAACTTTTATAATCAAATGAATAAACTAAATGCGCAAGTATTAAAATTCCAGAAAAACTGATATATTTTTTGACCTCTTCATCAAAAGTAACATTTGAAAAGATTGTACGTCGCGTCTAGCAATTTATTTCCTGGTTTCATATTCTTTCTGCGTTGCAAATAAAATGGTCTCGAGGACTCGCTCAATTTTAGAACCGGAAACCTGAAGGATTTTCTGCAGCTTTCCGAAAAGCATCTCTGGTTGCATAACACAGTCATTTTTCTCCGCAGCCAATTACGTAAAACTGTAAAATGTCACAAGAAGCTCCACCCTTTGATTTTTATGTTCTAGATTTTTTATGATTTTCATATATCAATTTTTTTTCTTCTGCAGATGATTATAAAAAATTTCCTGATCCATTCTGTCACTAAAGAAATAAGTTTGAGACACTCATTTCTTGAAAAAAGAATAATTGCTTCATTTTATTTTCATAAATCCTTACTCAGGAAAAATTATTTAAAATATTTGAGAAATTTGTCACATTCTTCAATTATTTAATGTATTAAAATACACCGGAATAATCATATGTGCGTGATTTTTAAGTACTGTAAAAGTTAAGAAGATTTAAAACTAAGTGAAACCCTTTTTCTTAATTATTATATACTCTCAAGCAGTTGAAATTGTATTAAGTCTGTAAAACATCCTTAAAACAAAAAATGTTCACTCATAATCTCGAAAATCTACGAAGACTTCTCCTATCCCCATAATCCTTTAATTTCTTCTAAAGTCTTCCAAAATTGAATACTTATCTTGCACTGAAAGTTTTAAGCTCGCAGAAGAAAACTTTAGAAATTTTGTTCAACACTTTTCGTGTTGAAAAAGAAAATAAAGAAAAAGCAGGAGATGATGCATTACGAATATTTTAGGTGTAGATTCGAGCTCGAAACTAATTAATCTTCAACTGGATAAATAAAATCGTACAAAAAGTCCATTAATAATAGTAAAGAATTTTAGAAAAGAAAGTTAAGGTTACTGTTAAGACTGGAACTTGGATTTACGTAGTCCGGATTTACACCGTTCCGAGAATTCTTTGAGCGGCGGTTTCTTGAAGCGGGGAGTGCGGAAGGAGCTGCTTATTCAAGCATGACACACGGCTCGAGAGTCGCACTCTCCGTGCGTTAGTTGCATCACGTTATGTCATCCGTCCAAATCCAAAAAAAAATGATTCATGCTGCCCTGCCTGCTCATGTTCGGATGGTCTGGAAATAGGATCAAGGCCAATGAAAGCCATGCCCGAAACCGTTCCTAATTCGAAGTTTAAGTGTTCGTTATGCGTTTTTTTTTTTTCATAAATGAAACCCCTAAAACGTGTTTCATTTGGTGTCTACGTAACCCATGATTTTAGACAGAATTTTAAGTATCTAAAAAAATAATTAAAGAATTTAAAAAAATTATTCATCAAATTCATGGACTATTGCAAAAAAATTTTAAATAGATTAATTTCGTTTTTAGAATTCTTTATTTCTTTAATTATTCGATATTGATAAGTGAAGAACATTTATATTTAATTTCATATATACAAATTACCATTTCTATACAGTTAGATATTTATAAGGTCTATAAAAACATTATTTATAATTAACTATTTATAATTGACTCGCGTAATCGTTGCATATTTATTCCTATTTTTTTTTAATTCACAGATTTTTCAATAAATTCAGTCAATTGCAATTTAAACATTCACAGATAGACAATTAAAATGATTTTTGAAGTATTATGTAATACTTCGAAGGGATGTAGGGTCAGAATTGCTTTAAAAAATGCGATACTTAATACTTCAATTGCTTCATAATAAAAAAATGATATTCGGATAAATTTACAGATACCTGGAAAAAGCGTGGAATTTTCAAGAAATTTTCTTCAGTATTTGAGTAGACAACTTAAAAAGTTGATAAATACGTTCATATGTGACATACTTATTCAAACTTAATATTTTACTAAAATAAATTCAAATTTCTATCATGAATATTTGAATAAAATTATTATTTCACTAAATACTAAGCTGTACATTTATTTTTTTGTTTCAGGTACGCATGACTCATACAGTGGATTATTTTTTATTTTTCTATTTCAAAATAGAATTTAATGATCCTGTTGATGTGTAAAAGATGGTATTGGGCCATTTCCAGCTCCTTAAATTAACATTTTCTTATTTGAACTGAGGTTTCTCAATTGAGTTTTTAAATGCAAATTCAGGGTATCTACTCACCTGGAAAATGTGGAATGGTCAGGTAATTTTCACATAGCTGGAAAATTCTGAAAGTTTCAAGGAATTGATTTAAAGTAAAGGAATATTTTTGACCGAGCATACTAATTTTTTTTCAAACTATGATATAAAATCATATAAAGATGCTTTTTCATTCGTAAAAAAACTTTATAGTACTGGCATTATAATTATTTATATCATACTTCTTTTTAACATTGAAGGATAAAGGTTTTTTATTGGTTGAAAGTCGAACTCTTTGTTGAAAATTTATTTTGTTCGTTGAAGATTCATCTCTTTGTTTGAAATTTGGACTATTTTGTTGAAAATTCATATTTTTTGGTAGAAAATTAATTTTTCTGGATGGAAATTTATATTTCTGATTGAAAATTCCACTACTTAGTTGAACTCTTCTGTTGAAAATTCATTTTATTGGTTGAAGATTTATCATTTTGTTTGAAAATCCATCTTTTTGGTTTAAAATTCAACTTTTTTGTTGAAAATTCCTCTTTTTGGGTTGAAAATTTAACAATTTATTCAATTTTTTTTCTCACGTGACTCAGAAATCTTTTTTTGATTGAAATGACAGCTATTACATTTTTAGTTGATAATTCATATTTTATGGCTCAAAATTGTTCCTTTTTAATTAAAAATTCTACTATTTGGTTCAAAATTTAACCATTTTGTTGAAAATTCGTTTCTTTTTAGTTAAAATTTATTTTTTTATTCAACCTAAAATTTAAATATTTCATTTTTAGTTTAAGTTATATCTATTTGATTGGGAATTGATCTTTTGTAGTTAAAAATTCAAATATTAATTGAAAATTTATATATTTTGTTTAAAATTTAACATTTTCTCAATATTTTGGCTTGATACAAATAAATTTAATATTCAACTACAATTAAAAAGAAAATTTAACAAAGAAAAAAAAATTGACAAAAAATGCCGGCAGCAGGAATTGAGCCCTGACTATCCGCTTACGAACTCGGAGCGTTACCGCCTGATTTAATCGAAAGTTGAAAGACTCACATCACGGACATTATACTTTTCCCAGATTTGTGCACAGAACTTTTAAAATTAAAGTTCAAATCATCGACAACTGTAATTTGGTGATTGTGAATTCTCTTTTGTTAAAGCTCCTTTGGCTTTAACGAACGCATTCTCATCACGTGTCTCGTACTTCGCACTCGATTTTATCCAAAACGCGAACTTTTCTACATTATGCAACACTATTATATCAAATGTATGTATATTATATTTATTTCTGTACCTCGGCCTGGGATTGCTAATTTAGATATTGCAAATAAATTACAAATTTCATTTATCATGATTACTTTAACATTCGTTCCTTATTTTGTATTGAATTTTACTCTCAACTACCCTAAAAAATGTATCATTTCAATAAATTTATATTATTACAATTTATGATATGAATTGGTATTGAAACAAACGTATTTTCATTGTCTTGTTTTTTTAATTTAAAAAAAATGCACATCCTATAAAAAAAAAAATTATTATAAATGTTATTGCAACTCGTATAGTTTTTTCAAAAATTTTATTTCATTTTATTTTAAGTATATTTTTATAATAAAAGATAATAACAAATTTGCAGATCTTTTTTGGTTGAAAAACGTTTGTCTTCTTATTTTTTTTTTCGTTATCAAAAAGTGATTGCTAAAAAATTTGTAGATTTTTTTTGTATGCACAATTCTTTTCTATTCAGCTTTTTTCGTACTTTACGTCGTTTTTACAAAAATTTAATTTTTTTATTGTTAATGTTATTTTTCACGATTAAAACAAAAACTAAGCATTTCATCCAAAATTGATTAATAACAAATTTGTAGCTCTTATTAGGATGAACAAATTTTGTCTTTTAATTTTTTTCCTAGCTTGTGTTGTTGGTTAAAAAATTTAATTTCTTTATTATTAATGCTGTTTGTTACGAATAAAACAAAAACTAAGCGTCCTATCAAAAAGTGATTCATGACAAATTTGTGGATCTTTTTTGAAAGTAAAATTTTTTTATTCATATTTTTTCCTATATTTATAGTTTGACCGCAAAATGGAATTTTTTATTATTTTTTTGTGCGGTCAAAATTTTAATTTTCGATTTTTCACGAAAATTTAAAAAGTTGTTATGACAATCTTGTAGGGTGTCGAAAAAGCAACGTTTGTCTCTTCCTGACTATTTTTCATATCGTCGGTTTTTTGGCTTAAAATTTTCATTTTTTTTTTTTTTTTTTTTGAATTTTGTTAATGCTGTAACTCTGGTAATTTGTTTTTTATCGATAAAAGTCATTAGGATAAATTGCTCGTCTTTTTGTGTACTACGAACAGCCATACATGGAATTTTCAAATCCTAAAAAAAGTGGTCTCAAAAATGTTAAAAATGCTCTAACTTTTTGCATCACATGCCAACAGGCCAAATTTTACACAAATCTAATACCTTCTCTGATGAAAATGTAAAAATATTTCTATTTTAACCAGAAAAAATGCAATTTAAATAAAAAAAAAATTAAATATCTACCAAAACAGTTGAAATTTCAACTAAAAAAGATGAATTTTCATTGAAGGTAAAAATAATTATTATTACAAAATAAAAATTTCGAATAGCTATTTATTTTTTAAGTTTATTTGTTTATTTGCTTTAAGGTTATATAAGTATAATTTCCCTAGGATTCTCGAGAAAGTTCTTAAAGATTTTTGAAGATTTCAGATATGTTGAAAAATTATCTAGAAAATTTCTAAAAAATATTTTTCATTTCACAGGATTTTACCAAATTTTGAGAAACGTTTGAGTGAGTTTAAATATATTTAGGACTTTTTATTTTTATTCTCCTAATATCTTCAAGAATTCTTAAATATCTTTTAAACTGACTCGAATCATTCCCAAAATTGTCTCAAAATTTTGCAGATTCGTTCTTGACTATTTTGGGAATCTTCACTAATATTTTAACATCTTTATAAATGTTCTCTTAGAATTATTTTGAATATAAAGAGTAACTTTAAATATTTCCAGGAATCTGAAGAAAATTCATTTATCATCATGAAACCTTTCAAAATCTTTTTAAAAAATCAAAATTTTATTTCTATATCTTCTAAAATCTACAATTTTTGAAGTTCTTTAAGGAAGTGTCTACGTGTAACAAAATTTCGGTACAAATATGGGTGATCCTACACAAAATCTGGCTATTTGTACCGAAATTTTGGTACAAATAGTCCCTTTTCCAGCTCCCCCTATTCATACCACAAAAATCCGGCTATTTGTACCGAAATTTTGGTACACGTAGACACGGCCTTTTTTAAAATCTTTTCAAATTTGAAAATACTTGAAAAAATTGTAAAAATCTTCTAACAAAATTCCGTAGTGCGTATGTTCTCTTTGAAAAAATCAATTAAATTACTAAGGTAATCACTATAATTATTCAATTTAGGAATTTTGAATTAGATCAAAATCAAATTCAAAATTCTATTTAACGTCCAATACTCAAGTTAATGTATAGAATTCCTGAAAATAAAAACAAGAATCCAACGACCAAATTTGGACAATCACCATAAAATGCTCCTATTGTAATTTGAAACAAAAAAGACCAAATTTTCCTAAAGAAAATAAAAATTTCCTCCTCATTTTTCTTTCCTCTTTTTTATTTTTTGTCCAAGAAAGGAGAAAATTTTTTTTTTTAAGAAATTTTTTCTTTTTTGTTTCAAATTACAATAGGAGCATTTTATGGTGATTGTCC
>CAKNYM010052361.1:0-39244 GCA_932195095.1 Andricus curvator
TGAAGCTGCAAAGTTTATTACTCTAGTCCCATTATCATTACTGACGTAATGCAAACTTTCCGACCCTATTGTAGGCCTATACATCGGTTCTTTTCCAATTTTCGCGTTGAAATCTCCCAATGCTATTTTTGCGTCATACGTAGAGAACTTGTCAGAAACCTGTTCGATTGTTTCGTAAAAAAGATCCTTAGTATCTTCGTCTTTGTCCTCGGTGGGGCAGTGCACGTTGATCAACACCTGTTTGCTGAAATTACCCCTTAGTACAATGTATGATAACCGATCGTTAATGAATTGAATGTCGATAACCGCTTGCGAAATTCGTTTATTAATGAGAAAACCGGTTCCCAGTCTGTACCCCTTAGTTCCCCCATAGTGAAAAGTATAGTCATCCTTAGAAATTGACGCGAAAACGCCCGGCCAGCCGGTTTCTTGAAGTGCTATTAAGTCAGTATCGTATTTGATTGCTATCTCAATGAGTTCGCTAAATCCGCCAGTATTTAGACTACGCGCGTTCAGAGTTCCCGCCCTTAGATATTTTATGGTAGTTTTTTGTTGTTGCAAGTTAGCCATGATAATTTCGTGGAAATCCGCACGTTAGAATCCTATTCCGATCGTAGGTGAGTCCACCGTCCCAGAAGTGATAACCCCTATACCTCTCTGGGTCTAAGTATGGGACCTTTCCGACTTTGACAAGGACCGTGTCAACTTGTCGTCAGACACATTACAGTTTCATCCTCGTATCATAACATTCCCCTGCAAGGCAGCGCGCCTACTGGCATCAATACCCTTGGGCCCTGTGCAGGCGAATCATTCCACACATCCATTGCGGGCAGTGTCATCGCTGCGGTGTCCAATGGGGCAGCAGGATTTTTCCCTTACAAGATTTTTAGTTTTAGTTCGGGTAGAGTTTCTAGGTGGATACACGCTGCACCTCGGCTTGCCAGAACCCACCCATTGCGTATGAACGCGAATGGGCGAGTTCCCCCAAGCCATGGTTGTCGTGTACCTATTTTCTACCAGTGCTGTACTCACCACACTCACGACTGGTTCCTATCGGCTGTCCGCGACTGCTTATTCTTGTATTCGCAGCTAACCTTAGGGGCTGTTCAGCCTCACGGGCCGTTCCTCTATCCGCAACCTGATGACGCGCTACGTAGTGGTGACAGGAAACCCACCGAGCAGACAGAAATCAATTACCTAAAGAAATTTAGAAATGTTAAATTTCAAATAAAAATATTACCATTTTAGACCTCGGACTCACTAAAATAATGACATTTTTTTACCCTGCGATTAACAGGGTAGGGAGTGGGGGAGTCAGCGGAAGTAACGTTACGAAGTTAATAAGTTTGAAAATAACTTTCATATTTCAGACTTCACAGTCTTTCCCCTATTCTCATATTTTCCGTTTTTTTTTAAGAACTCCTTTTTCCCCCATGTTTTCAAGAAACTTTAAAAAGTTGTACAAAATTTAATTATTTTGTTGACAATGTAACTATTCTGTTAAGAAGTCATCTTTTTTGTTCAAAAATTCAATTACTGTTTGAACTAAATTGTTAAAAATTCATTTTGTTTTGGTCGAAGATTCATCTCTGCGCTTCGATTGCAAATTTAACTACACTATTTTTATAAAATCAATCTTCTTGGTTAAAAAAATGAACTTTTAAGTTGAATGTTGAACTCCTTTGTTGAAATTCATTTTTGTGTGAAGATTCATCACTGTAGTGCGTAGAACATAAGATTTATGAGGTCAGGAAGCTTCCTTCTTCTGGTAAAATGCGTGAGTTCCTTTTTGTCCGGGTGAACGGATAAACAACGGTCCCTGCACCATTGCTCTACTATGTTGAGCACTGAATGCATGAGTTTCACTAGGGTGTAAAAACCCGATTCAATTGGAGTGTTATTTCCTCTTTCAAGTAAGAATCCACTAATTTTTCTAGTGTTTTCAGCATGAACGATGTCAAGCTGATAGGTCTAAAGGATTTTGCCTCATAGTAGGTATCCTTACCCATCTTTGGAATGATGATTGCCTCAACCTTTATCCATGCTACTGGGGTGTATCGCATTGATATGCATGCCTGAAAGATGCCGCACAATGGACTCACCAAGACCTGAAATTCTCCTTGAATAATGCAGGGAATATTTTATCATCTCGTGCTTCTTCCATCATGGCTCTAAAAGTTGGTCCTCCTGAGGGGTATGACACATGGGCTACCCGCTTATTCGTGTAATCCAACTTGAATCTGTGTGTGATCCGATAGGGACGTATCCGACGATACATGCCATCCCTTGAACACTTCGCTAATACTTATCGAACATAAGGTCAAATTAAATACCTCGCGACATCTAGATGTTACGAAAGTAGGTGTATTACGCAGATTAAATAAATTTAAATCATTAGTAAAGAGGTAATATAATAAAGATTCACCCCTGTAGTTGGTGTCCTTACTATCCCAAGTCGAATTATGTGCGTTAGCATCTCATCCAATGAGCAAATGGTAGGTGCGCTGAGCAAATCACCATAGGATGGCGGCTGCCTCCTAAATGGTGCTTGATCTTGATTGTCACCGAGTCCCTAAGAGAAGAACCTTGGTAATTCAATAAATTTAATAAGATAAAGTGCTGCCTTAGTTGTTTCTACGGAACTATCATAAATGACTGATCCGCTCTTGTTACTTAAGCTTAATTGTTACTTAATTTTAACTTCCAGTTGTCTCCTCCACGTTTTCAAAAGACAAATCCGGAGCTCTGTCTACAGGTGTAACTATGGTTTTAAGAGGATCTTTATATTGATCCTCTCCAACCCATAATGAGGCCTGTAGTCGATCTTCTTGAGACTCTGGACCACTCCTGGCTCTACAGTTATTACAAGTTGGGTAACTTGACTACTCGCCTTGACATCGATAACCTTCCATCCTCCCATTTTCATGGTTGGGTTTTGAATTGCTATCCTGTTGGTTCCACAGATACACTAGGATTCCAAGCCAGCAGCTTTACTGGCCGTTGGAGGTCCTTTCTGTCGATCACTTTGATCTTAGCTCCCACCCAAGGTTGTGATCCGCCAACAGCTTCAATGAGCCATTTTCGGGACATTTCGTCCGAACGGATGACGATAAAAGCATAGTTGTTGAAGCGGCCATATTCAAACTTTGGGATAACTCCCCCAGGTTGCACCCCATCGATTTTCTTTTCTAATACCGCTTCAATTGCCTTGACCTGGTTGTCATCGAGTTTGGTTATTGGGAACCCCTCAGCAACTATGGCCTTTTTTTAGGTACCTTCAAAGGGCTTGGCTATAAGAGACTGTTGAACCTCTCAGCCGCATTTTCTTCTGTTTCCTGACTTAATTCGGTGTGCTGCTATCAGAACGGCTCCCGATAATTTGGCTCGTCGTGGTTTTGCCGTTTGGTTTGACGACCGGCATCAGCATCACACGTAGGACCACCTAAGACCTTACCTCCCGCTAAACCAGGGTTACTCTCGTATGGTTCCCCACTTAAGAGATTCTGAAGTATGCCCTAAGGCTCCTTCGGTGATTTTCATCTTCGCAGGAGAAGATGCTTTTTCTGAGGGATCGTGGCCGACTTCCCCTGGGCGTTTCATTTTATGTTTTCGAAAGCACTCATGTTCTTCCCACGAGAAGCTAAGGAAATACACTGGAACTTGGATTTAAGAACGATTCCGGGCATGGATTTCAGTGTGCTTAATCCTAAATCCGGGTAATCCAAACGTAAACATTCAGGGCCGCGGGAACCATTCCTGTTGGATTTGGAGGCATGCTAACAGATGACGGAACTAACGCACTGAGGTACTGCCCTCATGCTGTTTGTCACGCATGACTGAGCACCACCTTTCTTTCGGTTCCGCGGTTCCCGCATCACCAAAATGCCGAGGCATTTACGATACTTCCACCCTACTAACCATGAGCTCTGGACCCTCAGGATCGTCCTCGCTGCTGCTTCCGGGTCGTTGCTACCAGCGGAAGTTCTTCGGCCTCTTCACCGCAGCCAGGTCCAAACTCGCCTTCTCCTTGGGCAGGAAAAATTAATTCCCCACCATAAAGAGTAGTCGAATTCACGCATCCCATAGAAGAGGTTGACAAAATTTAAGGGATTCCAATGGATTTCAAAAGAAATTATACAATTTCAAGGAATTTCTACGAACTGTAATAACAGATAACATAAATAGTTAAACACTCGATATAATATTTGAAAAATTGCACGATTGACGCTATCTTTAATTTTAAAATGAGTCCGGGACCTGCTATTTTAACCTTAAAACTTGATTTTTTTTGTGCCCGCGGCTCTATTTGTTTTTAAGGGGCGGGGATTATCTATTCGCACCAGGCGCACATAAGTCTACTCACGGCTCCGTATATAAAATCTAATTAATCAAAAATTTGAAAATAATCCAATTATAAATGCAACAGTAAAAACATATGTTTTAGCATATATGTTAGCAGACGCTGGATACGATGTTTGGATAGGAAACGTTAGAGGAAATACTTATTGTAGGAGGCATCTTAGTTCTTCCATCCGTGAAGAGAAATTCTGGTCCTTTAGGTAAAATGACATCTTTTTCAATATTAAAAAAAAATACTTTTAATATTATGAACATAAATAATCATTATTTGAAAATACTATAGGATTTTCAATATGGTAGTTATAAAATTAGGATTATAATATTTATGTAATTCGTCATTTTTACAACAGTTGGCACGAAATTGGCTTGAGAGATTTACCAGCAATGATCGATTATATTTTAGAGAAGACTGGAAATAAAAAGATTTTTTATATTGGTCACAGTCAAGGCACGACAAGCTTTTTCGTAATGGCTTCGGAATTACCTGAATACAATGATAAAATTATATCAATGCATGCTTTAGCTCCCGTGGCTTATTGTGCACACATGACAAGTCCACCTTTTCGATTTCTTGAAATGATTGGCGATCAACTTCGGGTAAGTTTTTTAATACCAGAAAATCATTATTTTCTAATAAATAAATCGTAATATAAGAAAAAATATCAAATAAAGATTTGTCTTTTATAATAACAAATCCTAGGGACACAACTACAGCGTGTCCGTAGGTCAGGGGAACAGTCAGGTAATTTTTTTGATCAGGGAAAGTCAGGGAAAATGTAGGGATTATGAAAGAAATGGTAAAAGTCAGGGAATTTCTGTAAGAATAACCAGGGTTCCTTATTCCAGGGCAGTCACTAGTCACTTTTCTTTTGGAAAAATTAACCGATGGGTTACTATATATTATTACTATTAACACCTAATTAATTAACACTATTGAATTCCGGGTTATACATATTTCTGAATTTTTTTGAATTCCTTTGAAATATTTTAGGGCATTTGAAAAGATTTCAAAACATTCTCAAAATATTTTAATTATTTGAGGGCATTTCAAAGGATTTTACAGATTTTAGAATATTTTCAAAAATTCTAAGGAATTTTCAAGAGCTTTGTGAAATTTTGAGTTCCACATTTTTTAAATATATTTCAATAATTTAAAGGGATTCAAATCATTTTAGGTTATTTTTAAAAGTCCCAAGGAATTTTTAAGAGCTTCAAGAAGTTGCAAGAGATTCCAAAGGATTTTAAATATTTTAGGGTATTTCAAAAGATTCCCAGAAGTTTTCAATAGCTTTCAATAATTCAGAGGTATTCCAAAGGATTTTAGAGAGTTTAGGGTACTTTAAAACTTAGAAGCAATTTGAAATATTTTTGAAAAGTTTCAAGGGATTTCAAGAGATTTGAAATATTTTTTAAAAGCCTCCAAGGCATTTTCTAGATATTTGAGAATTTTCAAGGATATAAATGATTTTGAGGAATTTGAAAAACATTTCATTTGGGTTTCAAAAGTTTCCTGGAATTTTTGAAGATATGAAACGATTTTATAAGACCTATAAGTTTTTAGTGTATTTTAAAAGATTTGTAGGGTATTTTATAATATTTTCGAGGATTTCAATTATTTGAAGTGTTTTCAACAGTTCTGAAGGTATTTTAATCAATGTTACCAGAATTTCAGAAAATATCATCAAATTTCATAAAATTTTACGGATTTTTATAATATTTTAATGTATTTCAAAAAATTTTTTAACAAGAATTTAAGGATTTCGTAGGATTTCGAAGATTTCAAATATATCAATATATTACCAAAGACTATACAGAATTTTAAAGATTTTCGGATAAAATAACATAATTTCAAAAAATTTCTAAGAGCTTCTAAAAGTTTTAAGGAAATTTAAAATATTTCATAGGATTAAAAGGATTTGATGAAGGATTGAAAATATTTTAGGGCATTTTTAAAAATTCCAAGGAATTTTCAAGAACTTAAACAATTTCAAGGGATTTCAAAAGATTGTAAAGGATTTGAAATATTTTAGGATATTTTGAAAGATGCCAAGGGACTTAAATTTCAAAGGATTTGAAATATTTTAGGGTAATTTAAAAGATTCTAAGACACCTTCTAAAGCTTTATAAGGTTTCAAGGGATTTGAAAAGATTCGAAATATTGAAGGAAATATATAAGGAAAGTGATTTGATGGCCGAATTGTGAAAGTATGGGGTCTAAAAGTATAATGTAAAATCATATGGTTTTTTAGAGTCAGAAATACTTTGGTCTCCGGAGGGTGCGGTTCTGCGGTGGTCGTGCAGTGGACGACAGTGGCGAAATGGTCGTGCGGTAAGCGGTGGTAATGTCGTCGCGCGGTGACAGACAGTAATGTTGTAATTTTGAGTTGTTCCTAGTAACATAGTAACATCAAATTCTTCTCATTTTCCTTAAATTCGTCTAAATTCACTCAAATTTTACTGAAAATCAATAGAATTTATTAGATTTAAAGAAAAATCAATTAATTTTAAGTCTTTTGAATTTAAATTGCATGATGCCTTATGAATCGAATTACTCTTTTGAATTCTTTTAAATTCAATAGAACATTACTCACATTATTAATGCACATTAGGCACTTTTAGTCGCATTTGGTAACTTTTTTGGTTCAAATATATCACATTTTTCAAATAAATTAGGCTGTGGTAGCCTTGAGAACAATAACTTTAAAATTTATACATTTAAATTTGTCTTACTAAATTAGAATTTTAGTCTTTAATTATTAATGGTCAGGAAAAATGAAAAATCAGACAGGGCATAATCAGGGAAAAGTCAGCGAACTATTAATAAGTGTGACATACGACAAAATGTTTCATCTTCATTTACAATGTTAGCAACTGTCACATGTTCATCATTTTTTCTTAAACTTGAACTTTCACACTGATATGGAATAACGTAAATATACTTGCAGGAAAATGTCTTGAGAAATGTTTCGATGAAGAAATGATAAAAGATCAAAGTTGTATTTCACAGATAAAAATTCCATATCTTTGATTTATTTATGATTTCAGATGGTAATGAAATACTTTGGAGTGTATGAACTTCGTCTAACACAAGAATTTTATGACAAATTTACATCAAAATTGTGTGACAAGAATTCTCTTCTTCAGCCTGTGTGCAGCAATATTTTGTTCATCATTACTGGTTACAGTCCAAATCAACTAAATTTAGTAATTTTAGACAACATAAAAATTACGGGGGGGGGGAGACAACTCTTGTAATTCGCTGGCCGAGTAATCCACATGGAATCCGGTGTAACTACAGTAATTCGATGTAACATCAGTATTTCAGATTAATCCACTTTTGATCTGAAGTAATTTACTTATAATCTGGAGGAATCCACTTGTAATCCAGCTCTAATCTGGAGGAATGCAATTCTAATCAGAATTAATCCACTTTTAATCCGAAGTAATTCCCCAAATTCAGAGTAATCCTAATATCCCGGAATAATTCACTTGAAATCTATTGTAATATACCTGTTTTCCTGAGAAATCGTCTTATAATCTGAGTAATTCAGTTCTAATCTGAATTAATCTAATTGTAATTCAGAGTAATTTTCAAACTCGGATTAATCTCAGTATTCCGGCGTAAACTGCTTGTAATCCGTTGTTATTCAAGTGATTTTCAGTAATGCCAGTATCTCGGAGTAATCCACTTGTGATCCAGTTTCAATCTAAATTAATTCAGTTCCAATCCGACGTAATCCACTTGTAATGCGGAGTAATTTAACAAATTCGGAATAATCCTAGTACTCTGAAGAAATTGACTTGAAATCTGAAGTAATCTACTTGTGATCCATAGTAAACCACTTGTAATCCCCCTATTATCTGTGTAATTCAGTTCCAATTCTGAAGTAATCTATTTATAATTCAGAGTAATTCAACGGAGTAATCCCAGCATTCCGGAGTAATCCACTTGTAATCCGCTGTAATTCAAGTAATTTGGAGTAATCACAGTATTCCGGAGTAACACACTTGTAATGTGAAGTAATCTACTTGTTATTCGGGGAAATCGACCTGTAATCGAGTTGTGGTTTTGATCTAGAGAAATACAGTTCTAAGCTGGAGTAATCTACTTGTAATTCGATGTAATCCAGTGTACTTCACTTGCAATCTAGATATTTCGGAGTAATTCAGGTAATCCAAGTACTTCACTGGTAATTCAGAGTAATCTACGTATAATCCAGAGGAATCCACTTGTAATCCAGGTATTTCGAAGTAATTAAGGTAATCCAAGTAATTAACTTGTAATCCGTGGTAATCCAGTTATTTCGGAGTAATAGGTGATCCAAATAGTTCTGAACTATTTTGTTGAAAATTTATTGTTTTATTTTGTTGAAAATTGAACTATTTTTTTCATTTTTCCATTCCATTTTTGATAGCAAATTTATCTTTTAGTAGTTCAAAGTCGACGTCTTTTGTTGAAAATTTTATTGAGTATAAACTTCTTCTATCTACTTTGTAGGAAATACAATAATTTTGTTTAAAAAATCACTTATTTGGTTGAAAATGTAATTTTTTTTCTTCGATAAAAATTCCTGTGTTTTGTTGAAGATTCTTGCTTGAAAATTCATCTTTCTGGTTGAAAAATGAACTTTTTTGTTGAAAAATCGTTGTGTTTTTATGAAAATACACTTGCAAACTGATTGCAAATTTAACTATTTGGCTGAAAGTTTATCTTTTTTAGTGAACATTCAACTTGTTGGTTGAAAGTCGATGTATTTTGTTGAGAATTCGTCTTTTCGGTAGAAAATTAATCTCCTTCTTTCAACATACATTTCCTTGGTTGAAAATTCAGCTAGTTGCTTCATAATTACTATAATTTTTTGAAAATTAAATAATTTTGTGAAAAAGTATCCTTTTCGGTTGAAAAGTCATCTATTTTGTAAGAAAATCGTCTTTCTAGTTGAGGATTCAATTATTTTGTTGAAAATTCATCTTTTTTGGTTTACTTCAACTGTTTTTTATTTAAAATTAAAATTCGTTCTGATTGAAATATCTACTATTTCGTTTCTCGTTTAAACTTTATTTGTTTTGGTTAGAAATTAAGCTACTTTGTCGAAAATTCAATAATTTTTCTAAAGGCTGCCGTTTCCGCTACCGATCGTGAGAGAACGCTTTTGTTTCAAGTGTTAGTTTTTTGGCTTTGGTGAAGGGAATAAGCGTGTGTGGATGCAGGAAGGGCAGTGAGTGCGGATATCAGGTGTAAAGGAAGAAGGGTGAGTGAAGGCAAAGTTGTAAAGGGTAAAAGTATGTTGTGTTAAGTGGAAATTGAAGCGTGCGCATTTTTTGAGGTTAGGAGCAGAAAAAATAGTTTCTGGGCAAGGGGGGCAAGAGGTAGGTGAGTAAAGGGCGGGAAACGTCGCGGATCACTAACTGATGTAGGATGCCGATGGTACAAAGTCCACAAACGGGCGCTAGAGGGCGACAGTCACTGGAGGATCGCATAGAACAACAGGCAGCCGAAATAAGAATTGACGATATTGAGAGCGCGGTTAGTGGGGCGAAGGGGGAAGATGACAATAGCGGTGAGGAGACGTTAGAGACGCCAAACAGGGTTCTCTTATTCAAATTTAAATCATATTTAGCGCCAATGGTCCTGTCCAGAAGGCGCCATCTACTGATAACTCCACCTACTTACGCACGTAAACCCTTTCACTATCCTATACAATTCTCTATCAATTCTTATCATCCCATTTCCTGAGGCAAATCATAATCTTTGAGGAATTTAGTTGACATCGCCATGGTCAAATAGGTTACGCGTTTACTTGCAAGGAGACCTCTCTCTCCAACCTAGGCTACATGTTTCCCCCTCCTTGCAGCAGAGGAGTGTGGGTAAAGAAAGAAGAAGAAGAAGGGAGGGGACGGCAGAGCGAAGGGATTCAGGCACGGGCCATAAACGCGGGAGACCCTCTAACTTACAGGCAGCGCCTTAACAAGCTAGGCAGCGCGGGCTCGAATAGGAGTTTAGACGAATGGCGAAAAAAGGTAAGCGCGACCAGTAGTGAAGGGGAAGAAGAAAGAAAAAGAGAGGAAGGGGACGCTGAATTGGAAAGGGACAAGGAAAGCAGGAAAGTTAGGACTAAACGGAAAACACCAGAAAGAGATAGGGAGGATGGAGGAATGTTTGAAAAACTAGAGGCTCTCATAAAAAGGTTTAGAAAGGAAACAAGGAAGAGACTGGATGATATGAATAGGGATATGAATAGGCAGGGAAATGATGTAAGGGGGGAAATGAGAAAAGTGAGAGAAAAATGGGAAGAGTGGGATAAACTCTGGAAAGAGGAGCAGGACAAGGTAGGGAGTAGTAAGAACGTGCAAAATGAGAATGAAAGGTTGAAGAAGAGACTAAGTGAGGTTAAAAGGAGATTGGGAGGGGAAGAAAGGGCGAAGAGAAAAAATAACATAGTAGTTAAGGGATTGACAGTGGAGAGTGAAACAGGGGAAGCGGAAATCAAAAATCTCATGAGAGATATTGGAGTTCAGGTAAGGGTAGAAGGAGTTAAGAGAATAGGAGGGTCGAAGGAAGGAAAAGAAGGAATGTTTATAGTAGAAGTAGGGAGTGAGGAGGAGAAAAAGAAAATTATGGAGAAAAAAAAATTAATAAAAGGAAGAAGGGAAAGAATTGAAGAGGATTTGACATGGAGGGAGAGGAAAAGGAGATGACAAATAAAGCAGAGGGCATGGTTAGAGAGAAAAAAGGGGCGCATGGTATGGATAGTGAGAGACAGGATATGGATAAATGGGGAGGAATGGTTCTGGGACGAAGAATCAGAAGAAATGAGGAAGAAAGAGTTGAGAAAGGTAGGAAAAAGGAAGAGGCAAAAAAGTTTATAGATGAAACAGAGGGGTTTCCAAACGGCAAGGCAGAAGAAAAGTGAGGAAGATAGTTGAGAGAAGGGAAGAGAAAAACGTGAGAATAGTTTTCTAGAATGTGTCAGGCTTGAAGAACAAGTATGAAGGATTTTGGAGGGAGTTAGAAAAGTGGGATGTGATTACGATGAGTGAAACCTGGGCGGATGAGAAGGATTGGAAGGGGATGAAAAAGATGTTACCGAAAGGTTATGTGTGGAAGATGCAAGAAGCAAGAAAAGACAGGGAAGAAAAGAATGGAACAATGTAAAGAAGGATTATAATTGGAAAAGTCACAATAGCGGTTGTTTGTGTATAATTGGAAAGGGAAATGGAGAAAGGGGAGTACAACAGGAGAAAAAGAGAACATGAGAGGATGCTGGAAAGGAAAAGGCAAAGGGGAAAGGAGAAATACAGGGAAGAAGTAGAAAAAGCGATCAAAGAAGGTAGGGTTTGGGACGTGATAAATAGGGAGAGAGGACGAAGGAAGGGCGTGAATGAAGGAATAGAAATGGGTGAGTGGATGGATTATTTCAAGGGTCTGTTAGGGGGAGAAAAATAGGATTAAGAGGGAAAATAGAAGGATAGTCCAGGGAGAAATGGAGGAAGGGAACGAAATAACAAGAGAAGAAGTGGATGAGGCAATAGATAGACTAAAAAGAAACAAGGCTACAGGAGAGGATGGCATGGAGAACGAAGCGATGAAGTATGGAGGAGAAGGGGTTTGGGAAGGCATGTGGAAGATCTGCAACAAGGTCTGGAAAGGAGAAGGGTGGCCGGAGGAGTGGATGACAGGGCTGGTGGTACCGTTTGTCAAGAAAGGGGAGGGCTAGAAGGTAGAGGAATACAAAGGAATCACTCTCATGCCAGTGGGCTATAAAACATATGCAGAAATTCTAAGAAAAAGGTTAGAGAGTCAGATAGAAGAAAAAGAAAGTATCTCACACAATCATACCGGATTTAGAAAAGGGATGGGGACTATAGATAACATTTACGTACTCAACTACTTGGTTAACAGAAATTTAAGGAGAAAGAAAGGGAAATTAGTCGCATTATTTGTAGATTTCAAATTAGGGTGAAGATAGGAAAGAAAAAAAGCGGAGATATTCTGGACAGGAGATGTCTCAGGCAAGGGTACCCGTTGAGTCCGCTACTTTTCAATATGCTGCTGGCAGACTTAGAGAAGAAGTCAAAGGAGAAAGGGAAAGGGGGAACGGTTCTGGGTAATAGCAAACTATACTCTCTAGCATACGCGGACGACGTAGTTCTGTCAGCAGATGATGAGAAGGGGATGAACCTAATGATGAGAATTTTCGAAGAGTATGTGGGAGCAAAAGACTTTACGGTGAACGTGGAGAAGACCACGGTGATGTGCTACAGAAGAAGAAAGACCAAAATAGATTACGTTTGGAAGATGAACGGAAAAACAGTGGAAATTGTGGAGGAGTTATGTTACCAAGGTGTTTGGTTTGAAGCAGGGGGGAGGGCGAAACGAAGTGCAGGTGTGGAAAAGAATCGAATGTGCGAGTAAAGTAATGGGCCAAGTATGGGGTATAGGAAAGAGAAGGTTTAACGGTGATTGGAGGATGAGGGTTTGGCTGTTTGATGCGTTGGTTTGGGCGGTGTCGTGTTATGGAGTGGAGGTCTGGGGATGGAAGGAACATAGGAAAATGGAAAGCATGCATGAGAGATTTCTGAGATGGGTAATGGGGGTTAGTTGGAGTTGCCCACGATACATGTTAAGGGAAGAATTAGGAAGGGAAAAAATGGTAAGTAGACAAATTAAGAGAGCCTGGTGGTTTGAAGAGAAGCTAAAAATGGGAGAGGGGAGCAAAATATAACAAGTATGCTTGGGCGAAATTCGGAACAAGGAGACGAGAGGCAATTTGGGAAATTCGAAATGGGAGGAAGAAAGGAAAAAAATGAGGAGGGTTTGTGATATACGAGATGGGGTACTGGATTGGCAGGACATTGAGTTGGAGCTATTAGTAAGACAAGGAGAAAAGACATGGAGAATGATCATGGACTCGAGGTACAATAGATGGTATATGATGGTCAAAGGTTTGAGGGAACCAGAATATTTAAAAAAAATAAAAAAGGAAGATAAATGGAGTAGGGTGGTAAGGTTTAGAATGGGAGAAGAAGTGAGAGCTTGTAGATATTGGATGGATGAAGAGGAAAATCAGTGTAGAGTATGTGGATACGAAATGGAGTCATGGGCACATGTATTAGAGAGGTGTACAGAGGGACAGTTGAGTGTGGGAAAGCAAGGTAACAGGGCAGAGCCAAACGGTTAATCCTAACGAGGAAAATAACTAGCAAAAAGTTACATTTTAAAATCGTTGAAAAGGTACCTTATGGTAAGAGGAAACGGAACAATTAAATATACATACATACATAATAAGAAACTCATCTCTTTGATTGAGAATGTAACTATTTTGTTGAAAATTTGTTGTTTTTCTCATTGCAAATTAATTTTTCAACTGAAAATTTAACTATTCCATTTTTGGTGGAAAATGTATCTTCCTTGTGAAAAATTTAACTATTTGCTTCAAAATTTATTTATTTTTTAGTTAAAAATTTAAATAATTCGCTGAAAATTCGTTTTTTCGATTGAAAAATAATCGTTTTGGTTCACAATTCAACTATATTGTTCAAAGTTCATCTATTTTGTTGAAAATTCAACAATTTTGTTGAAATGTAATCCTTTTTGGTTGGAAACTCTCGTGAGTCTAGTTTCGGTAGAGTAATCCACCGTAATTCTATGTAATCCAGAGTAATCCTATATGCATGCAATCCTGAGTATTCTTAGGTAATCTAAGGTGATTATATATATAAAAAAGGTAATCCAAGGTAATTCAATATAATCCAGAGTAATATTCCTTCGCTGGGCCACATTTTTAGGAGTTGTTTCCCCCTTGAAAAAATATTTATTCTTAAATAATTATTATTTATTCAAAAGTATAATTTTTTTTCAGACGTTGCTTTCCACGATATTAGGACATACACCGGCCGGTGCTTCTGTAAAACAGGCTGTTCACTATTCTCAACTCATGGAGAAAAGTAAATTTATTTTCCTAGTATATATGAAAATCATTCTGATAATTCGAAGTTCCTATAAAATTTTAATAAACTATTTTTTACAGATTATTTTAGGCAATATAACTACGGCTTTTTTGGAAATTTGAAGAATTATGGAAGATTGTCACCTCCAGAATACGATTTGAGTCGGGTGACAACACCTGTAATTTTACATTATAGTGTCAATGACTGGCTTGCACATATAAAGGTTCTTTTTTTAACACATATTGCGAACCTGAATTCTGTAATATTTATAAGAAAATTTTTTATTCTCTTAAAAAATATCTTTGCGAAGAATCACATGAAAATTCTAAAAAGTGATATTGTTTTAAAATTTAATTTCAGGATGTGGATAACCTTTATAATAAACTAGGAAATCCGGTCGCCAAAATCCGAGTTCCTCTCAATGAATTCAACCATTTGGACTTCCTTTGGGCGAAAGATGCAAATACGTTGCTTTATGAGAAAATTTTGAGTTTCATGTCTCGTTATAAGGAAAAAGCAAGTTAAAAAAATTTTATGTAATTATATAAAATAGAAGAGCTGTGATTTTTTAATTAAATTTATTAAAATTCTTAATAACTCAATATCTCAACATCTCAATAAAGTCTACATTATACATTTTAAATTATGCGAATTTTATAACAATGTTAACATAGTAAATTATTGTCACAAATGATCAAATATAATGTAGTTTTGACTAATTTGAAGTGCTTCGTCATTTTGGTTTACAAGATTAAAAAAAAATTGAAAAAAAACCTTATCACTGGAGTAACTTATCAGAGGAATGTAAAGTGACTCATGGACCAAAATGATAATGAACCTTTATTCCCTTCAGTATAATACAAACGAGATCATTTATTACAGAACAATGATTCCTTTCATTGGCATCTCAGTGTTTTTCAATATTTATCCATGACGATGATATATTAATATGTAATAGAATTTATTCATTAATAATAAAATTTCAAAAATTTACTTAGTTAAAAAATAGATATTCCACATTTTCTCGAAAACAATACTTGGATAAATTTTTATTCTATGTGCAGAATTAAATATTTGTTATTAGATAGCAAAATTGAAGATAACGAAATAAAAACATCATAAATAGCGATATGGAAGAAACTTTACCAAATAGAGTATTATCTCCATAATCAAACACATTTATCAATTCAAAGTTTGACAAGCCATCTGAGGAAAATAAAGCTCACTGAAAGTAAGATAATCATTTCAGGAATTTTTACTCTTCAATCTAATTAATTATTCATGATTTAGAAACTTTGAAAAATTCATATCCGAATATTTTAAATAAAAAAACTTCCAGTTTCGTACAAAAATATTAATTTAAAAAAGAAATACAGAAAAATGTGAATATAATAGCAGCAGTACAACGAAAACTATCAAAATTTGGCTCATCTCATGACCTAACAATAGTGTCAGGATCTAGCGCTAAATATTTGCCTTTTATTTTCAACAACAAAACGGGCTCTTATGACTTACCAATCTTAAAAACAGTTAGAAAAAGTTGAAAATTAACAAAATGGCAACTGTTATTCTGAGAAAAATTGTTATTTTTTTTCGAACATGTTATTAATTTTTCAGTTTTATCAGATATCTCTTATGGATTTGGATTGGACATCGTAACAAACCCTACACAAGAATCAAAAAGAAATAGTTATCTTCTTTATTTCAGAAAATGCCGCATTGTCCAAAAAAGTTGTGCTGGTTTTTCCTTTGAAACAAATATTTAATTAAAATTTTAAGAATAAATAAAAATTTAATTTTGAATATAAAAAGTTCGTAATTACACAAAAAACCCCTATGTTTATACTTTTTAAGTGTAAATTGGAAAAATTCAGAATGAACAGGGCCGCCTTGAAATAGAAAAGCGACCCTGCAAAAATGGTGAAAATTTAAATTTAAAATTTAAATCCAATTATTTGTGTTTAAAATAATAAAATTTATAAGCTTTTTAACAATTCCGCATTGTGTTACGTTGACATTCTACATCGAAAACTGGAATTTTTAAACAAAATCATTAGATTTTGAATGTTCATAATTTTTGAACAATTTTAGGTTTTGTTTGCGTTTTACAAAAAAAATTGGTATTTTATAACAAAAATTAGCTTGAACAGTTATATTGGTATTTTTAATGAAGAAGAATTATATTTCAAAGAAGATTCACAGCTTTTTAACGATTTGAGATTATGTTGGTGTTTTATACACTGGAAATCGGTATTTTTAGTAAAAAATAATTAGATTTCAAAGAAGACCAATTTTTTGTGTACAATTGTAGGTTAAGTTAGAGCTTTTCACCGGAAATATCGATCTAGATTTCAGAAAGTATTAACAATTTTAGAACAATGTAAGGTTATTTTAACTTTTTTATTACTGAAATTAGTAGTTTGTTAACAAAAATAATTAAATTTCAAAGAAGATTTACAATTTTGAACAATTTCTTGTAATGGTAGTGTTTTTCGTCGAAAATTGATATTTTGACTTTAAAAAATTATAACGTTTTTCAGATTATAATTAGTCTTCAGATTATCATTCAGAGTCATTGAATTAACAATTTTTGATTTTGTTGGCGTTTTATAGCGAAAATTGGCACTTTTAATAACAAATCATTGTATTTCAAAGAAGATTAACAAGTTTTTGAATAATTTAAGTTTATGTTAACAGTTTTCACCGAAAATCGGTGAGTTTAAACAAAAAACATTAGCTCTAAAAAAATATCTACAATGCTATTGTTAATAAAAAATCATATTTTTCAATATTGGACAACTATAGGTTATGTAAGAGTTTTTGTACGTTAAAAATAAGAATAAACATATTTTTTTAATTAACATAGCGATATTTTCACTTTTTTACGAATATTTAACAATAATAGACAATATAAGGCCACAAAAAAATATAAAAATAATACAAAATTGTAAAGATATTCTAGTTTTTTCAAAAAAGAAAAAAAGATGTTTAAAAACACCACCTTTTTTCTGAAAATTTTAGAAATAATAGGTACTAATATACTCTACTCACCATAAATTTTCTTTTTTTTTCGGAAAGAAAAGTTATTTTTGATTTTTTTTAAACCTTGCCCTTCTTTCAATTTTTGAGATTTTAAGGATTTTCTTGTTTCAGATTTTAAAGTTTTTCTTCTTATTTTGTCGAAATTGAAGAGAAAAATGAAGAAAGAATAAAGATGGTAAAGCTGTTTCGATTTTTTGAAAAATTAATACACGACATTTTCTCAAAGCAGCTATCTTTTTTCAAAAGAATACTCAACCATTCTTCTAAAGGCCTGACGCGTTTTAGGCTATGAGAAGAAACCAAATTTCAATTTTTATTTTGATGTTCATTTAATTAAAATATTTTTTGATTGAGGATTCAACTATTTTGTTGAAAATTCATATTTTTGGATGAATTCAACTCTTCTCGATTTAAAAGTAAAATCTTTTTTAGTTTTAATATCAGCTATTATATTTTGTGCTGAGAATTCATCTTTTTTGGTTAAAAATTGAACTAGTTCGTTAAACTTTGAATTACATTGTAAAATGTAATTTTTTTGGTTGAAGATTCATCATTTTAGTTAAAGATTCGTATTTTTTGGTAGAAAATTAAAATATTTTTGGTAAAAAATTCATTTATGTGGTTCAAAATTAAACTATTTGGTTGAAAATTCACCATCTGATTTTAAATAAAAAGTTTTTTGGATTGAAAAATCAACCATTACATTTTTGTTGAGAATTTATGATTTTTCTTTGAAAAATGCAACTGTTTGGTTGAAGATTAACTTTTTGTTGAGATTTTTATTTGAAGTCTAAAATTTTCAAAAATCTTTTTATATTTTTCCAAGAATCTTGGAAAAATCTTAGAAAAATCTTAGAAAAATCATATTTATATAACCTTAAAAACAAACATTCTTTAATGCAATACATTGCTAAAAATTCTGAAATATTCAATAATTTACTTTTTACGGAGATTTATTTACAAATGTGCAGTTTTGTGATGCGAGTGCAGTACAATAATTAAATTAATGATAAAATCATTGTTACGCAGGAAATATCATTTTGAATATTTCTGACTCTAATCAGTGTTGGCACGTGGGCGGCACAGCGGAACAAGTGGTAGGCAAAAGTACCCTTGCGATGACAATAGCAACTCTGTTGTCACATCTTTTGAAGTTACTATTGTCATCGAAAGGATACTTTTTTTCTACAACTTGTCCCGCTGTGTCACGCACGTGCCAACACTGATTGAGGTCAGAAATATTCAAAATCATATTTCTTGCGTAACAATAATTTTATCATAAATTTAATTATTTCACTGCACTCGCATCAAAAAAACTGCACAGTTTGAGCAATTAAATGGCTTCCTATCTGCATTTGTAAAAACTAAATTACTGAATATTTCAGAATTTTCGAAAATGTATTGACCGCTTTCTGGGAACAGGTGAAAGTCGACGCTTGAAAAAGGAGGCCGAAAAACTCTGTTTTTTGGGATGTTTTGCGCTTCAACTATAGACAAAAAATTTTTAAGAAGTGAGGGGCCTCGACTTTTGGCCTAGACTTTAGTTATTTTTAAAAAATGGGAAAATTGGAGAGAAATTCGGTTATTGGAAAGGATTCTTAAACCGGAAGTGGACGTTGGAGATAGCTTGAATAACTCACGCGCCCGCAGAGTGCGTAAATAAATATTGCGTTTCGCGTGACCTGCGCACCGTTTTATCTGCGGAACGCGGTTCACGGGGTCAACAATGATCGAAGAGTCACTTTCAGTTATGTACAGATTCAGTCGAGTTGCGTTTCCGACCACCAAGGTCTGCTTGGAAAAGTCTGCTTTAAGTGCTGCGAAAGGATTTCGATCCTGTCGATAGTGAAAGTCAATCATGGTCTCGTATGTGACCATTTCCACACTTCTCGTCTTGTTGACTTTTCTGCAAAGTGCCAGAACCTGGACCCCTAACACTCTCAGCAACTACTTTGAAAGTCCACGAAAAAATTTGGTCTGTAAATCCAAAAATTAATTATTGCATATTATTAACTTATAACAAAATAATTATTAAATAGGTTTTTTAAAAATAAAATATTAGCAATGCGAATTAAAAGGCTGCATTCAGTTGAGAAGTGTAATTTTTGTATCTTCAATGTGGGTACACACCATAATCATTTGACAACTGCTCCTGACGATTTACGATGATTACATAACTTTTTTTGTTATCGTGACTTTTTAAATTCGAGGATAAAAAGTGGATAAAACCACTATGAGAAAGAAAAAAAAGTTTATTTCTTCTTTTTGTTTGTACAATTACAATCACATTCATGAGTTTTAATACAGTTGCAACCGTTTGTAGCTTTTTATTCCAATTTTATTTACCGGTTGGTATATCTCTTTCAATTTGCTTCATTTTTTTTAATTTCTATACTGGGGCGACTGTAAAATCCCTAAAAATAAAATTCCCGGCGCTGTAAGATTCCCTAATTGAAAAATTCCCGAGTAATGAAATTCCCGAAATAATAAAATTGCCAAAATATAAAAATCCCGAATTGGAAAATTCCCGAATAATAAAATTCCTGGCAGTTTATAATATTATTGAATTTGAAAATTCCCGAATAATAAAATTCCCGACAGAAAATTGCCGAATTAAAAAATTCCCGAATTCAAACAATTGGATAATTATTGTTTATTATATATCATTTATTTATTAAAAATACAATAATCAAATATTTTCATCAACAAAAAATTGTTTCTAATGTTTGAAATTTTTGAAAATTATTTTTTGAATTTAAAAGAACAATAATTGAAAAAATATATTTCTGAATCAAAAATTTTTTTCGAAAATGTGCATAGTATTTTTGACAAATTTCAAAAAACGTCATCAAAAATCAAATTGTTAATTAAAATAACAATTAGAAAGGGATGCTTTGTTTCGAAACATTATATTTTTGTTGAGAATTTATGATTTTTCTTTAAAAAATTCAACTGTTTGGTTGAAGATTAACTTTTTTATTGAGACTTTTATTTGAAGTCTAAAATTTTTAAAAATCTCTTTATATTTTTTCAAGAATCTTAAAAAAATCTTAGAAAAATCATATTTATATTATATTATATATTATATTTATATTTATATTATAAAACATCTTTGCTTGATGAAAATATTATTTATTTCATTTATCATTTATTTAGTATTACAAAATTTTTGTCATCCTTCAAAATTCGTAAAAATACTTCGGCATCTCTTGCAATCCTTTAAAATCTTGCATGTGAATTCTAATCCTGAATTCTAAATCCTATATATAAATATAATATTTAGATTTTATATATTATTAATATAATAAAAAATATTATATATATTTAATTTCTAAAATTAATACATTTATCTGTCATAATAATATAAATTTAATAATTAATTATAGTATTTTTAATTTTTTAATATTTACATAGACATAAATCAGTTCTGAAATCAAACCTGCAAAGTTTGTTTGGAAAATGTTATTAGGTTTGCGTGAAATTTAGGGAGAAACTTTTTTTTCTTTCGAGGTGCGCATGTTTTTAAATTTACTCTTTTATACAATTTTAAATTCAAACAATAATTTTACGAAACTTTAAACATTTAAAAAAATTTCTTCGATAAAAATATTTAATTATTTTATTTTTATTAAATGAATAATATTCAACAAACACAAATTTTGTAATTGTTTGAATTCGGGAATTTTCTAGATCGAATAATTTAGAATTCGGCAATTTTCTATCGGGAATTTTCAAATTCGATAATATTATAAAGTTATAAACTGTCGTGAACTTTCCAATTCGGGATTTTTATATTTCGCAAATATTATGATTTTGGCAATTTTATTATTCGAGAATTTTACAGTGTCGGGAATTTTATTTTTCGGGATTTTCTTGGTCGTCCCTTTGTGCGGGGTGACAGAAAAATTCCGAAAAATAAATTTCCCGACCCTGGAAAATTCCAGAAATAGAAAATATTCCAAATATAAAATTCCTGAAATTAGAAGAATGCCGACAATTATAAAACGGGACGACTGAGAAATCTCGAAAAACAAAATTGCCCACAATGTAAAATTTCCTAAAAGAGAATATTCGAAATAGAAAATTCCCAAAATTATAAAATTACCGAATTAGAAAATTTTCTTTTTTTTGCAATTTTGTAGACTCGGATATTTTATACTGGCGGCAATTTTATTTTGGGAATGATCTATTATATCG
Source organism: Andricus curvator (assembly GCA_932195095.1). NCBI lineage: Eukaryota > Metazoa > Arthropoda > Insecta > Hymenoptera > Cynipidae > Andricus > Andricus curvator. Next base: position 21,550 of record CAKNYM010052361.1, read on the forward strand.
GAAATGTACAATTTCGGTGACATTATAAATTGTCTAGAATTTTCTAATTCGGAAATTGTTAATTGTCGGCAATTTTACAATTTCGGGAATTTCCTATTTCAAATATTTTCTTTTTCGTCAATTTTACAGGATTTTTCAGTCGCCTTATAGGAAATAAAAGGACGACTGGAAAATCCCGAAGAATAAAATTCCCGAAAGAGAAAATATTCGAAATAGAAAATTCCATAAATTATATAATTACCGAAATATAAAAATCGCGACTTAGAAAATTCCCGAACAGTTCATAATATTACCGAATTTGAAAATTCTCAAATAATAAAATCCCGACAGTTTATAATATTACCGAATTATGAAATTACCGAATAATAAAATTCTTGACAGAAACTTGCCGAATCATAAAATTCAATGCTATTTTTTTTAAATGTGCAAAGTAGTTTTTTTACATTATTGCTCTTGTAATAAAAATCTTGTTCTTGTACTGTACTTTTGCATTGAGAAATATTTTTAGTTAATATTTGTTACGTTAGATTCAAAAACAATAATTAAAAAAATATATTGAACATCAATTACTTTGATCAAAATATTCCATTTTTGTGTTTCTAATTCGGGAATTTTACTCTTAGGGATTTTTCAGTCGTCCTTTTTTAATGAAGAAATCTGATTTATAAAAAAAAACAATTTTTTATTTGTTTAAATTTGATAAATTTCTAGTATTTGGAATTTCGCAGTATTGGATGTTTTACAATTCGGCAATTTTCTATCGGAAATTTTCTTTTTCGGAAATTTTACACTGGCGGGATATTTAATTTTTCGGATTTTTCGATCGTCCCGGCATAAAAAATAAAATAATTTTATTTAATATTTTACCTTCGTCGGCAATTTAACAGTGACGGATATTTTATAATGTTGGCAAATATTTCGGGAATTATCAGTCATATAGAATTCTCAAATACGGTAATACTATAAACTGTCGGGAATTTAATTTTTCGTGAATAAAAATTATTAAAATTCTACAATTTTTAAAGAAATTTGTTTACCTTATAATTATCTTAAAAGATTAGCAGAAAATATAACTTATTATATAATTCTAATAAAAATGGCTTAAAAAATGTATTATACTTTTTTATACTGGTTTGCAATTTATTTCAATTGCGCTGCGTCTATAAATGACGTTACGCTTTTTTATATATGCAACGACTTGTTAATAATTTATGTTCACTGTATTTGTACTTTACTTGAATAAAATTAACAATTCGTGTACGATTTTTTTTGTTTTTGTATAATAGGTTGGGACGAAAAAACTCAAAATGGTTAAATTCATTAATAATTGCACTGAAAAGTTTCTCTGTGGCATTACGAACAAATTAAAAAAAAATTCAAATAATTTTTCACCATTAGGCAAGTCGATTAAAAATTTAAAAAAATTTTTTTTAATTTTTTGTGTATGGAAAAACATTTTTTTCAATTTTTTTTTGTAAAGTTTATGGAAGTAAATTACGCTAGATGGAAAAAAATGAAAAAAAATTTCCCTCGAAATATAATATTTAAAAAAATAACGAACAATGCAATTTTTATAAATTGTACTTGAAGTTGCCAACAAGAATGTTTCTCGTTTTTTATCAATCGATAACAATCGAAACATGAACCATTTATACACAAGATCTGAAAAAAATAGACTTTAGGTTGAATTTGACGAAAATACTTTTTTTGTCATTTTTTGAAATATTATATTTTGACGGAAAAATGTGGTTGTGAGTTTCTTCCTCTCTAAGGTTATTCACTTCCATTAACTTTACCAACAAAATTGAAAAAAAATTTCTTCTATCTTTTACGGATCCTGTGTAATCGGATTTTTACGGATCTTGTGTAGAAATGGGCCGGGTTCCAGGATCCGTAAAAATAGAAAAACAATTTTTTGTTTAAAACTTAAAAATATTCACGTGTTTTCTTAATTTATTATTTAGAGCAACGAAAAATAAAAAAATAAAAAACATTTTTTTGGCTAATTTAGGTACAAATAATTAAGAAAATTGCATTTTTCGCCATTTTTTTAAATATTATATTTTGACGAAAAAATTTTTTCTAACTTTTTTTGCGTCTAAGGTTATTCGGATCCATAAACTTCATCTAAAATAATTGAAAACAATTTTTTTTTCATATACAAAACATTTATCGAATTTAAAATTCAACAATTTTTTATCGACTTGCCCAATAGTGAGCATTTTTTTGAATTTTTTGTTGTTGAATTTGTTCATAGTGCCACAAAGAAAATTTTCAGTGCTCTTATCATTGAATCTAATCTTTTTGTATTTCTTCGGCCGACCCTACTGTATTATAATTGATTTTTTTAATAATATGGGGCAATCAATATTTTGAATGTGGCCCCTCTGATTACTCTGAATAATAAAATTCAAAATGTAAATAATTTATTTTATTTTATAGTATCAGCTAAACGTGTTACCGGAGTATAATATAGAACGTTACGTTTTTCCTGATGTTCTCACGACTTTTGAAGCAGATTTAAAAGACGAAATTAACGATGTCGAAGGGACAATTCTTTATAGAATGTCGGAGGGGCCAAAATCACCAAAGGCGGAAGGAAAAAAACCGGTTCTTTTCCAACATGGAATTCTTTGTGACTCGGACCCTTGTGTTGTGAATAAGCCTCAAATCGCAATAGGTATTTAATTACAAAATTCAAAACAAAAAAATAAAAAATTAATTTAAACAAAATTTATTTTAATAGCATATATCCTTGTGGACCAAGGATATGATATTTGGTTGGGAGTAAGCAATTCTACCATGGCTGAAAATATGACTTCGTAAGTATCAAAGTACCCCCAATTTATTTTTTGTTGATGACTTATTTACATTATCTAATTAACTCTATAATTATAGAGCATTCATTAATTACGTAAGGCTTTTTAGGAGGGGGAGAAGGGGCCCGATTTTTGTTAAAAAAAAATTAATTATAACGTAAATTATTATAATTATAACGTAGGTTCCCTCTTTCTAATAATTTTTAAAAAATGAGCTAATTGAAATCTGTTCTGGCTGTTGGGATTTCTTTGTATAACATCATAGGTACACCTTCCATCCTTTAAAATCCTGGGAATTCTTTTGGAAATTTTGTAAATCCCTTAAATTCTTCAAGTGATGTGAATATTCCTTGAAATCTTATGAATTCTATGTTTATCATATATAATCTCTTAAAATCCCTTTAAAACAATTGAGCTTCGTGAAAATCTCTTGATATCCTTTAAAAGCTTTGGAAATCCCATAAAAGTATTTGAGGTTCCATGAAATCTTTGAAAATCCTTGAAATCACTTGAAATCTCTAAAATCCCATAAAAATCCCTTAAAATTGGTAAAAATCCTTGAAATTCCGTGCAATATTTCAAAATATTATGAGAGCCTTGAAATCCCTTTCAAATTCGTTGAAATTTTCCGAAATTCTCTCAAATCTGTGGATACATACTTGGGAATGTTTTGAAATGTCTTAAAATCTTTTTAAATCCCGCGAAATCATCGAAACCCCTTTAAATCTGTTAAAATTCTTTAAAATTTTTGATTATGAAATCTTGTAAAATCCCTTCAAACACATTAAATCTTTGAAATCCTATTAATATCCCCTAAAATCCTCAACAATTCTTGAAAATAGTTCGGTATCTCTTGAAACCTATTAAAATCTCCTGAATTTTTTGCTTCCAAAACTGTGGAAATCCCATAAAATTATTTGAGATTCCATGAAATATTTTTAAATTCTTAAAATCACTTTAAATCTTTAAAATCTCATAAAAATTCCCTTGAAATCGATTAAAATCTTTGAAATTCCATGAAATATTTCGAAGTATTATGAGATCCCTTCAAACTTCTTTAAAATACATTGAAATCATACGAAATCATCTATAATTTCTGGAAATCCTTTGAAATTCTTTGAAATCTCTCAATATCCTTTTAAATTCCGTGAAATCGTCGAAATCCCTTTAAATCTCTTGAAATCCATTAAAATTCCTTAAAATCCTTAATTTTGAAATCTAATAAAATCCCTTCAAATCCATTTAAATCTTTGAAATCATATTAAAATGTCCTAAAATCCTTTGAAATTCCCTGAATTCTTTGAGATTCCATTAAATTTTTTAAAATCCTTAAAATTACCCGAAATCTTAAGAATTAAATAAAAACCCCTGAAATCATCGAAACACCTTTAAGTCTATAAAAATCCGTTTCAACTCCTTAAAATTCCTTAAGATCTTTGATTTAAAATTTTCATAAAATCCCTATTAATCCCTTTAAATTTTCGAAATCCTATTTATGTTCCCTGTCATCCTTCAAAATTCGTAAAAATACTTCGGTATCTCTTGCAATCCTTTAAAATCTTGCATGTGAATTCTTTTTTAAAATGTTGTAAATCCCATAAATTTTTATAATGATGTGAATATTCCTCGAAATCCTATGAATTTAATGGATATTGTGCGTATTTTCTTAAAATCCCTTTTAACAAATTGAGCTCCTTGGAAATCCTTTTAAAATTCAAAACTGTGGTAATCCCATGAAATTCTTTGAGATTCCATGAAATCTTTTAAAATCCTTGAAATCACTTGAAAATCCCCTAAAATCTCTTAAGATCAGTTAAAATCCTTGAAATTCCATGAAATATTACGAAATATTATGAGATCTCTTGAAATCCCTTTTAAAATTTATTGAAATCTTTAAAGTCTAGAATACTTTGCAATGTTTTGAAATCTCTTCTAATTCGGTGAAATTATCAAACCCGCGTTGAATAAATAAGTGGGAGGGTATAAACTTCAAAAAATCATTCTTAGGTCATTGCATTTTTGTTATTTATTTTTTCAGGGGTCGTGTAGAAGAATTTTTTGTTTGAATTTTTTAATTGAATTGAGTATTTTTACTCTTTTGCTAATATCTTAAAAATCTCAATTTAAACAAAAGAGCTGTCAGTAACTACTCTAGGAAAAGTTACATTCAATATGATCCATGTAGAAAATTTATAGAATATTTCAAATATCTGGTTCTATTTCAGAAAAATCATCCTTACGTAATTAATGGATGTTCCCTTATCAATCAGATATTGAATTTGAACAATTTCTTTGTTATCTCGAACTCAACTTTAAATTATAAAAACTAGTTTTTCGTTCTTTTTCGAACGTTTTTCAAAATTTTCATTGCAGTCAACCTCATTTTGTAGCAGCGAGGAGGTGGAAAAAAGGAAATTGGAACGAGTGGCCAAATATATATTAGCAGCAACAAAAGCAAGTGAATTATCAGTGATGGGCCAGTTTAATGGATCCATGAGAATTTTTGCAATTTCCTCTCCATTCTTTGAAAATAATGAGGAACATCAGGTAAATAAATATTATACAAAAAATCCATTTAAAATACATAAAATAATCCCTTTTCTTACATTAATTATTAATTTTGCAATAACATTTATATTAAAATGTTGTTTTAGTCCAAAGTTTCAAAGTGGTTGGAATATATACCCGGTGTTAAAATGGCGAAAAAATTATACCAGAAAGGAAAAGACTATTTTGCAAGTACGTTTGTTACTCTCTATTATTGTTATTTAAAAAAATGAAAAATGCTTTTTTTTAATTATGAAAGTTATGATTCCAGAGGGTTATGACAAGGTTATGGAAGGTATTGATATTTTAGGAAAGAAAATTGACTACATTATGGATGATTCAACAGTTAGAGACTTGAAGGTATTCGATTTTTCTACAAGAATTATTTTTTTATCCAAGATTCCTGTTATCCACATTTACCGACATCTAAATTTAGCACGGATCTGCATTACACACTCTCTGCAATTTCTTGCAATCCCATTCAATCCCTTGAAATCCCATGTAATTTTTTACAATACCTTGTAATCCCCCCTTACAAAAAAATACGGAAAATTCAGTATAGGTCTATAGTGATTTTCCTCTAATAAATTTCATATCATCTTTTCGCGATTCTTGAAAAATCGGTATAGGAATGATGAATGTTAAAATATCGAAACAGTTGATGCAAACATTTGAAAGATTTCCAAACATATTAGGAGGCTTTAAGGGATTCCAAAGAATTTCAACAAATTTCTAGGGACTTTCACTGATTTTAAGACTTTTCATAGAATTTTCAGGGTTTCAAAATATTTTAATTAATTTAAAAAGATTTCAACGGTTTTCAAGAGATTTGAAAATATTTCCACGGATTTCAAGGAATTTCGAGAAAGTTTAGAGGTTTTTAAAGATTTCTAAACATTTTCGGGGATTTTGAGCGATTCCAAAGGATTTCAGGAGATTTAAAAAATTTCAAAGAATTCTATAGGATTTCCAAAGATTTCAAGACATTTCTATTGAACTTTGGAAAATAAATTAAATCAAATTAAATTCAAAGGAATTCCTAGGGATTTCAAAGATGTCAAGGGATTTCAAGGAATTTCACAAGATTAAAGGATTTCGAAGATTTATAGTGGTTTAAGCGGTTTTTTAGAGAATTTTAATAATAAGTTTAATTTAGTTTGAATCCCCAAGATTTTCCATGGATTTCAAGCGATTTCGTTTGATTTCATAACAATTTCAAGGGATCATAAAGATTTCCAAACATATCAGTAGGTTTTAGGGGTTCAAAAGTATTTTAACAGATTTCGAGGGACTTCCACGGATTTGAAGGCTTTTAAAAGGGTTTTATGGGATTTCTAAATATTTCAAGTAATTTTAAAAGATTTCATTGGCTTTCCAGAGATTGAAAATATTTCAACGAATTTCAAACAATTTCAAACAGGAACCCTGGAAAATAAATTAAACGAAATCAAATTTTAAGGGATTTTTAGCGATTTTAAAGATTTCAAGGGATTTTCAGGTATTTCAAGGAATTTCACCAGATTTAAGGATTTTATTAAATTTCCAAGGATTTCAAGGAATTTCAAAGGTTTCTAGAGATCTAAACGGGTTTTTAGAGGAATTCAATAAATCAATAAGATTAGTTCAACTTATATTCAAGGGATTTCAAATGATTTATCCCTTACGGAATAAATTAAATTTTATTTCAAGGAAAGAGTTTAGGGATGATCCATAAACTACGTTACCAATTTTGGGATATTTTTACCCCCGTCCCCCTCGTTGACAACCGTAGTTTTTCCTTTACCCCCCCCCCCCCGAAAGTAACGAAACAATAGTTAAATTTGCAACAAAATACTTACATTCTTAACAAAATAGTTACATTTTGTACCAAGTATAATTCAGTTCTCAAACAAAAAAGATGAATTCTCAATGAAAGATTCAATATTTCGTATTTAATGTATAAATGTATAGACTGTCAATCCAAAAGGACGAATTTTCCACCAAACAGTTAAATTTTCGACTAAAAAATATGACTCAACAAAATAGTTGAATTTTATAACTAAAAAGATGAATTTTCAACAAGAATGTAATTTTTAATCATGAGAAATGAATTTTCAACTAAAGAATATAAGTTTATAACCAAAAATGGAGCACTTACATTTTCAGTTTAAAAAATTAATTTCCAACATCAAATAACGAACTAATTTTTAAAAACACGAATTTTTAACCAAATAATTGAATCCTCAACCAAAATTATAATTTTTTAAAAAAGAAGATTAGTTTTCTGATCAAAAAAACGAATTTTCAACAAAATACATTAATTTTCCACAAAACAGTTAAATTTTCCACCCGGCACTACGAATTTTCAACAAAAAGTGAATTTTCTACCCAGCAGTTAATTTTTCAAATAAATAGTTTAATTTTTAACCAAATAGTTGAATTTCCTACCAAAATAGTTGAATTTTTACCAAAAAAGCGAATTTTCTACCAGTTAAATTTAATAGAAAAGATGAATTATTAACAAAATAGTTATATTCACAGTCAATAAGATCAATTTAAAAAAAGAAGACTCTTTTTCTACCCAAAAAAGACGAATTTTTTACAAAAAAGTTGTATTTTCCACCCAACAGCAAATAGTTAAATTTTCTACCAAAATAGTTGAATTTTCAAAACAAAAAAGTCACTTTTAAACCAAAACTGGAATAGCTACATTTTCAGTTTGAAAAATTAATTTTGAAGAAAAGAAAACGAATTTTCTACCAGTTCAATTGAACCAAAAAAGGCGAATTTTTAACAAAATAGTTGAATCCACAGCCAATAAGATGTATTTTCAAAAAAGAAGATCAATTTTCTATCCAGAAAGATGCATTTTTAACAAATCACAAGAATTTTACACAAAAAAAAGATTAAGTTTTCAAACGACACTATGAATTTTCAACAAAAAAGTTAATTTTCCACCAAGTAGTTAATTTTTCAAATAAATAGTAAAAAATATAAGTTTTCAACTAAAAAAGATAAATTTCAACCAAAATTGGAATAGTTACATTTCCAGTTAAAAAAATAAATTTTCAGCAAAAAAATGAATTTTCTTCCAGTTTAATTGAACTAAAAAAGACGTGTTTTTACCAAAATAGTTGAATCCACAGCCAAAAAGATGAATTTTTAAAAAAGAAGAATTATTTTCTACCCAAAAAGACGAATTTTCAACAAATATAGATGAATTTTCCACAGAACAGTTAAATTTTGTTTACCAAAAAAGATAGTATATATGAAGATATTGATTTTTTAACAAAAAAATCCTTTTTCCCACAAAACAATTAAATTTTCAACCCGAAAGTAAAAATTTTCAAGAAAAAGGTCAATTTTCAACTATATACTTTAATTGTCTACCAAATTGTTGAATTTTTAAGCCAAAAAGACGAATTTTCTACAAAACAGTACAATTTTCAAACTAAAAAGATGAATGAGAATTGAAAAAAAAAATTGAGAAAAAAATCAACAAAGCCTCTGATACTTGAGATTTCAACGAAAAACTATTTTAATTTGAAATAAAAAAACAGTTGAATAGAATAAGAGATACGAATATTCCACAAAATAGTTCAAGTTTAAGTCAAAGAGATGAATTTTCAACGAAAACAATTAATTATTAACTGAGAAGATTAATATTCTACTAAAAAACACGAATTTTCAACAGAATACATGAATTTCCAACTAAAAAAGATAAATTTTTCACCAAATAGTCGCATTTTTAACTAAGATCAATTTTCAACTACAAATGTAATAGTTCAATTTTCAGTTAAAAAAAAAAATTTTCAACGAAATAGTTACATTTTCCAATAAATTTTTAACAAAGCAGTACAACTTTCAACTGAATTTTTGAATTTTTTTGCCGAAAAAGATGATTTTTTAACAGAATATTTGCATTTTCAACAAAATAATAAAATTTTTAAACAAATAGTCGGGACATCTTTCGCAAAAGCCGCAAACTTTCTTAAAAGTTATCATCAAGAAATGTACTAAACGTTATCTATAAGTGCGTAACGTTCCTTCCACTGCCCCCCCCCCCCCAATTTTTACCTCTACTTTTTACATTAATTCCTTCAATATTTTTGTATTTCTTATGCCGATGCCGATTTTCCTATAATTGTTTTCTATATAAATTATTTTCTCTAATTTTCCTATAATCCATGGAATATTTTTCATTCCATGCAATTTTGGAATCTTGCAATCTAGTTTAAATCAAAAATCCGAGTAATTAACGCCTGGTAATCCTCGAATCTTCAGTTGGTAAATCTCGCTAACGGAATAATAAAAGAATCTTTTAATAAAAAAGGAAGTTCATATTTTCAAAAAAATTGTATAATTTATAACAACATTTTTAAATATAATTCGAGTTACATAACCATATAATGAGTTCAGGAATTTTTCAAATTTCGCAATACCGCGATGTGTAAAGTGATCTAAATAGTACGTAGAAAGTGAAATGGTGTGAGACCTAGTTGCGAATCATTAGCCTTTCACGTTCAGATAGCACTCAAATGCAGTAACGAGACTTCTATTAATTGTTACTTAATTAACGCAAATCAAATTCTCTTATTTAATTTTAATATTAAAATGAAAGTTCCACGTAGAATTCAATTATTTAATTAATTTTTAGTTGATTCTTATAATTATCGTTGAAACAATCATTTTTTTTGAAGAGATAGGGAAAATTAAATATTATCATGAGATCTTGAAAATTGATATGATAAAATCGCTACCTGTTGTTTGTGCGATATAATTAATATCAATAATTTCAGATCGATTTATCTTCAGGTGTTCTGATAATAATTTATTTTGAAATTAAATTAAGTTGTAATGCAATTTTAATTGATTGGGCGGAATTTGTAATAATTGTATTATTATGGAAGATTTTGATAGAATGGATATTAGTTAATTAAAATGTTTAATTAATTATTGTCTAGTATTATTGTTTTCTTATGTAATTTTTAATTTAGGTATGACTTTGGTAATTGGATGAATTTTGTATTTTACAGCACACAGTTCTAAAATCATGGGGATTTGTAACGAAAATGGTAGTTCCAACTTTAGGTGTTGATGATTTTTCGCAAATGATCGACCATCCGGATGTTAATTTAGATACTGTGAGTACTAACACAATTTTCGAAGATTCTATATTCTCATATTAGATATAATTGAAATAAAGTGCGCATTTTTAATTATACGTTTTTCGTATTTTTAAAATTATTAATTTTTGTGGGAAACACACATTTAAAGAAATAGAAAACTCTACATGAGTGCATAGTAGGATGGTCCAAAAATGCGTGGAGAATTTTTTTTTTCTCGAATTTTCATGTATATCACCTCAAATTTTTTTGAATATAAAAAAAAACAAGTGCGTTTTTTTTAATTCATATTTACAGGTGCTGCGAGCCCCACGAAGTTTAACACGTGTTTTCCACAAGAAAAAAATACGTTTTTGTAAATTTGATTCAGAATCGTCAATATTAGCTGAATCGAGTTTACACTCAACATTTCTCTTCACAATTAGCTAAAGAATACAAATGAATAATTATTTTTTAAATATCACATGCACAAGACTATTTCAAAAGGTCCCAAAAAAAACCCATAAGTTAGTTGAAAACAAGTTAAAAATTTATTTGATAACAATTTATTTGAACATGTAATTATCAATAGAGAGTAATAGTTTATGTATTTAAAATAATTTGTATTAAAAAGCCGCAAAGACTCATAATTCGCGCCAAAAACTCGCAAACTCCAATGTTTCACTTATGGGGTTTTTTTGTGACTCTATAAAACCGACTTATGGGGGTGATATTGAAAAAATAATTATCCAATCGTATTCTTTAGCTAATTGTGAAGATAAATGTTGAGTTTCAACTAAACTCATCTAATACTGATTCTAAAAAAATTTACAAAACGTCTTTTTTGTATGGGAAATACGTGTTAAACTTCATGGAACTTGCAGAATCTCTAAATATAATTTTTGTTTGAAAAAACCGCATTTATTTTTTGTGGATTCGAACAAATTTGGGGGCGATATGCATGAAAATTAGACAGAAAAAAATTTCGACCACCCTAATGCTCAGTTGCAAGAAAAAAGAAATTTCCAAGTTTATTTTTTCATAGAAAAGTATTAAAAAATTTGTAACTTATTGAAATATACAATAATTATTGTAATATATATTTTTCTTAAACTAGTAGCATTTACATAAGGGTGGTCCAAAAATGCATTAGACATTTTTTTTCTCGAATTTTCATGCATAACCCCCCCCCCCCCCCCAAACAAAAAATTTGTTCGAAATCCACAAGAAAATAAATGCAATTTTTTTCAAATGATATTTAGACTTTCCGCAAGTACCATGAAGTTATTAACACGTATTTCCCATAATAAAGAAAGGCGTTTTTATCAAAGTTATTCAGAATCATTAATATTAGGTGTATCGAGTTGACGCTCAACATTTCTGTTCACGATTACCATTAGAATACGAATGAAAAATTACTTTTCGAATTTCACCTCCATAAGTCTGTTTTATAGGGTCCCATAAGTGAAAACTGGGATTTTGTGAGTTTTTGGCGCTTATTATTATTTTTTGCGGTTTATATTAGCACAAATTGTTTCTGATACTTAAAATATTACTTTCTACTGATAATTTGATGTTTATATAAATTGTCCAAACAATTTATTATTATTTATATCAATTTTCTGTTTAAATAGAGTTAGAAAGTTGCGGTTTTTTTCTGAAATTTTCAATTTTTGTCTTCTTTTCAATTAGAGTAATGTAACATTTAATTCAAGGTAACAAACATAATTGTTTAGGAAATTTTTTATCATTTTTAATAATATTCTCTCTTCTATTTTTAATTGAGTGTTTTTTAATCTTTTGGTAATGCATGAAAATTTAGGAGAAAAAAATTTGGACTACCCTAATTTGCATTCAGAAGTACTTCTAAAACTTAGTACAATTTTTTACAAGAAAAATGGAACCTGCCCTGTTAGAAATGTATTTTCACAATCAAACCCAAAAAATTACAATAAAGGTAAAGATTGTAATTTTCTGAACAAATTTATAAGTGTCTCAAAAATAGCAAACCATAATTTGTGTCTAGTACCTAGGGTTTTTCCATTGTTTTATAAATATCGCTATAAATCGTAGAAAATTGAAAAAAAGTACTAAAAACTATCATTTTTGACTATTAATTGGACACTTTTGAAAAATTTACGCCATTTTTCACGAAAACTTATAATTTTCATATTATTGTAATTTATTGTATATGATTGTGAGAATGCATTTCCACCAGGGAAAGGAAATCAGCACAAAATATTTCATAACAATACTTTATTCTACTTATTTGAAAATTTTCATTATACCTCATTTTAGTTATTGTGAAGAATAAATATTATTATGTACGTATAGCTTTCTGCGTATTTTTTACATTCATATTTTTCTATATAATTTACAAAAAGAAAATTAAAATGGATATAATGAATAAGAGATTGATTATTTTGCAATTATTTAATTTTTTTTGTAGTTCATTTTTTTACATTTTTAGAATTTTGTACAATTGTTATAAAATTTGCAACTGTAGGAAGTTTTAAACAAATTTACTAATAATACGGGGGTTTTTCTGTTGCATTGCATGGAAGATTTATTACTTCTGTACTTTTTTCCTTTTCTTGGTTTATGGTTCGATTTTTTTAATGATGTTAATCAATTTGTATTTTTCCAATTGCTGTAAAACTTTTTTCTCCAAAGAATATAAAATACCCAACCGAATAGAAGTTTAATTTTTTTACTTTAGTTTTTCTTGTCACTTTATAGTTTTTGAATTGGGGCTTCTTTGTACTTTCTGAAAAATATTTTACAAAATAAAATAATTTAAGAAAATTGTCATTGATTTTGTTATAGCCCCAACTGATAAGAAAGTACGGGTACCATCCAGAATCTCACGAAGTGAAAACCGACGATGGTTATTTATTAACATTGCATCGAATCTGTGGAAACAGTGAAAATCCGGTTTGTGAAGACAAGCCAGTAGTTTTTCTTCAACATGGAATTTTGACCAGTTCTTCTGATTGGGTAGTGATGGGCCCTTCAAATGGTTTAGGTAAAATTAAAACTGAACTTCTAAAAAAAATTACAAAATTATCAAATTTTTAAGAATATTAGAAAGCAAACACGAGCGCTACGTGGGCGATTTTCTTATCACTCAATTTTTAAATTAAAATAAAAAAAAAATGGTTAATACCAAATTTTCTTATTTCATGGCATCTATTATCTAAAATAATAGAAAATCAAGGACAATATTTTTTATTGTTGATGAAAATTGATGTTTTAACTTCACAATTGAAGAAAAAAAAAAATATATATATATAATATTTTTGTGCAGTATATAGTCAATGAAACCGTTACATTTTGGTCCAAAAATACCAATTTTCGACCAAAATTACCAATATAAACTGTACAAAATTGAAAATATTTTTTTTCAATATAATGATTTTCTATTGAGAATAGTAATTTGAAACGAAAAACACTAACATAGCATAACAAAAAATTGTTTAAGATTGTAAGTCTTCTTTTAAGCCTAATGTTTTTTATTTTAAATCATCGATTTCATAACTACAATATATAAAAAGTTGTTAATCTTCTTTGAAATTGAATTTTAAAAATTTTAAATACGAATTTCCAACGAAAAAACACTGACGTAATCCAAAATGATTAAAACGTTCTAAATATTGCTCAAATTTTAATGATTTTCGTCATAAAATATCAGTTATATCAAATTGTTCAATAATTAATAATCTCCTTTAAAATCTACTGATTTTTAAATGATAATTTCGATTTCCGACAAAAGACACTAACACAATCCGAAATTGTTCAAACTTGTAAGTTTTAATATTTTAAACAAAAGTCATTGGACTTAAATCTAATGATTTTTTATTTAAAAATACAAATTTCAGGTAGAAAACACCAACATAACCTGAATTTCTTGTAAAATTGTAAAACCTTTTTGAAGGTTAATAATTTATTATTAAAAATACAAATAACGTCCTTCGAAAAACATTAATACAACCCAAATTTTTTTAAAGATTTGAAGTAATGTTCAAATTATAATGATTTTTGTTTGAGCATGACAATTTTCAATGTAAAACACCAACCTAACTCAAAATTGTTAGAAAATCATGAATCTTCTTTGAAATATACTGACGTTTAAATAATAATTTTAATTTTCGACGAAAAACACTAATAAAATCCGAAATTGTTCAAACTTGTAAGTTTTATTATTAAAAAAAAATCATTGTATTTAAATCTAATAATTTTTTTTTGAAAATACCAATTTCAGGTGAAACACACATACATAAACTAAAGTTGTTGCAAAATTGAAAATTTTATTCTAAATCTTTGAAATCTAATAATTTTTTTATCAAAAGCACCAATAATTTCCGACAAAAACATTAACATGACAGAAAATGGTTCAGAATTGTAAATCATTTTCAAAATCTAATGATTTTTGTTTAAAATAACCGATTTCCTATAAAAAAAAACATTAACATAGCCTGAAACTGTCTAAAAATTTAAAATCTTGTTCGAACTATCAGAGATGATTTTTGTTGAAAAAAAATTATTTTTGGTGTACGTAAAACGCTACCATGAAGTAAAATTGTTCAAATTTGTGGATTTAAAAAAATTTGCATTACAAATACTAATTCTAGATGAAAAACACTAATATAATTTAAAATTTTTGAAAGATTCTAAATCTTGCTCAAATTATGATTTTTGTTTCGAAAGGAAAAAATTGTTGAATAAAACGTTAACATAACCTAAAATTATTAAAATTTATGAATCTTCCTTAGAGTGGAATTTTGCTTTTTATTAAAAATACCAATTGACGACGAAAAACCCTAACATAATCAAAAATTGTTAAAAGATTCTAAATGGTGTAAAACGCTAACGTAACCTAAAATTGTTCAAAGACTATGGACCTGTAAAATCTAATGATTTAGGTATTTAAAAAAAATGATTTTCTGTGACTAACATTAATACCATTAACATTATATAATAATACATTAACCTGAAATTGTTAAAAATTGCAAATCTTCTTCAAACTATATTGATTTTGGTTTTCAAAAAACCAATTTCAAATCTTGTTCAAATTATAATGGTTTTTGTTTATAATACCAATGTTTAATGTAGAACGTTATAAAAACACTTCAACTTGTTAAAAAATGGTAAAACTCTAAAATCTAATGATTTTTTATTAAAAAACGCCAAACGCTAAAGAAAGGCTAACTAAACCGAAAAAGATAATTTGGTGACAAAGTTTTAATCTTTGAACTCTGATAATTTGTGATTTTTGTTAATTCTCTAATTTAATTAATTAATTACTTTTTTTAATTTGTGATTATTTTACTTATTTATTATTTCCGATGTAAAACGCTAACATGACCTAAAATTGTTTAAAATCGGAAATCTTGATAATAATTTATGTTTTAAAATGTAAATTTCCAGTGAAAAAAAAATAATACATCCAAAGAAATTTTTAAATTCAAATCGTTTTCGAAATTTCATGATTTTATATTAAAATTTAAAAAAAAACTATTTTCCAGCGAAAAGTACTAACATAAAACATTTATCATATTTACGATTATTTATTAGAAGATTTAAAAGTTTTAACTTAACCGTGAAAAAGTTTTAAAAAGCACAAATGGGGCATATTATTTCTCAAGTGTATAAAAATAAAAATAAAAAAAATAAAAAAATTAAAGTTGCCCGATCTAAGTTAAACTTTAGCAAAGTTTTTAACTACATATTTGACTTTTTTGGAAAGAATAAATTTTTCATTTTTTCATCTCGAAAGAAATCTTAGGTTTTTTCCTTTGAGATCTTTGGCGATAAAAAGTGGGATTTTTACTTTTTATTTATGAGAATAAGTGATAAGTGGTTTTTGAGAATATACTCAGCTATTTTTACAATTAGTAACTGTTCGAATGGCGATAAAAAAAATGTGCCCAGTATAGTTTCGAAAAGGTTTTTCACACCCTTTTTCTTGATCATAAGTATTTTTTTATAGAAGAAATATGTGACCTTCAAAAATGAATATCAAATATAAACTGAACTTTTTTCAGAGGTAGACGTTGATAGAATCAGGATAGAATGAGACGGATAAGAGGAGATTGGAAAAGAAATACGCGAATTAGGATTTAGAAAGAGATAGAAAAAGATTGACGTGGATAGATAAAGGATAAGATGAGATAGAGAAGAGATTGAAAAAGAAAGACGTGAATTTAGATTTAAAAAGAGACATAAAAATATTGACGTGGATGGATGAAGGATAGGATGAGACAGAGAAGAGGAGAATGAAAAAGAAAGACGGGAATTCACATTGACGGAGAGATAAAAAAGATAGACGTTGATAGATGTAGGACAGGATGAGACAACGAAGAGGAAATTGGAAGAGATAGACGCGAATTTAAATTGACAAAGAGATAGAAAAATATTGACGTGGATAGATGAAGGATAGGACAAGGTAGAGAAGAGGGTATTGAAAACGATAGACGTGAATTTAGATTTACAAAGAGATAGAAAAAAATAGACGTTGATGGACGTAGGATAGAATGAGATAAAGAAGACGAGATTAAAAAGAATGACGGGAATATAGGTGGTCAAAGAGATAGAAAAAGATTGACGTGAATAGATAAAGGATATAATGAGATAGAGAAGAGGAGATTGTGAAAGAAAGATGCCAATTTAGATTGACAAAGAGATAGAAAAAGATAGACGTTGATAGACGTAGGATAAGATGAAATAAAGAACAGGAGATTGAAAAATAAAGACGCGTATTTAGATCAACAAAGAGATAGAAAAAGATAGATGTTAATAGACGTAGGGTATAGGATGAGATAGAGAAGAGTATATTCAAAAAGATAGACTGAAATTTAGATTGACAGAGAGATGGAAAAATATTGACGTGGATAGATGAAGGATTGGATGAAATAGAGAAGAGGGTATTGAAAAAGATAGACGTGAATTTAGATTTACAAAGACATAGGAAAAAATAGACGCTGATAAACGTAGGATGTAGGATGAGACAGAGAAGAGAGTATTGCAAAAGGTAGACGGGAATTTAGATTTACAAAGATATAGGAAAAGATAGACGTTGATAGACGTAGGATAAGATGAGATAAAGAAGAGGAGATTGATAAAAAAAGACGAGAATTCAGATTGACAAAGACACAGAAAAAGATTGACGTGGATAGATAGAGGATAGAATGAGATAGAGAAAAAGGGTTATTCACAAAATACGAGATACGTTTAGGGGGGGGGGGG
>CAKNYM010052361.1:39344-87938 GCA_932195095.1 Andricus curvator
GGGGGGGGGGGGAGTCTGTCGAAGTATCATTCTCCATTTTAAGAACAATGGAAAAAGTATCACGCGAGGGGGGGGGGGGGGAGTCAGAAGTTCCTGAAAAATGTAACACGTATTTTGTGAATGACCCCAAAGGGTATTGGAAAAAGATAGACGTGAATTTATATTGGTAAAGTGATAGAATGGGACACATTTTCTCTATCTCTTCCCATCATAAAGATTAAAATTGATTCAAAAATATAGGATTTCTATGTTTTTACTTTGAGCAGGGAAGGACGCTTTTTGGAATTCCTTTTTTTTTTGTTAGAAAGAAAGCTTGCGAAAAGTAAAATTCAATTTTTTATTGGCGAAAGTATGTTTTAAGTGCTGCGGTATGCCCAGTGACGCTTGCGCACGCGCGTCGTTCTAAGCGATTATTTTTACCAATAAAAACTTGAATTTTACTTTTATTTCTCAACGTTCCTTAATAAAAAAACGCAAGCTTTCTTTCTAGCCCAAAACAAATGTTTAAAAAAGTCCTTACATAAAAAACGTCCAGTTTATATTTAACTTAAATTTTTTAAGGTCAAATAATAATTTTTTTTTTAAATGCTCATGATCAGCGGAAAGGGCGCGAAAACCCCTATCGAAACTGTAATGGAAAAAATTTTGTCCATCTTTTTTTTTAGATAGGTTTATAGATTTTCTTGATTGGAAAACAAGGAATTGTTTTGAATATTTTCTGCAGGTTACCTTTTGGCCGACGCAGGCTACGACGTCTGGATGGGAAACTCTCGTGGTAATACGTACTCAAAAGGTCACGTCAATCTTTCCACCTCAGATACAAAATTTTGGGATTTTTCTTGGCACGAAATGGGCGTTTTTGATTTGCCGGCAACTATTGATTATATTTTAGAAATCACTGGCAAAAAGCAAATTTTTTATATTGGACATTCTCAGGGAACCACGTCCCTTTTTGTTTTATTATCAGAGAAACCTGAGTATAATGACAAAATTATCAAAGCTGCTGCTTATGCTCCAATTGCTTTCACGAGCCACATGAGAAGTCCGATTATTAACTTCTTTTCTAAAATTTCTACTCCACTATATGTAAGTCCACCATTTAAAAAATTTATTTATAAGATAAGTGTGAAATTTCCTATTACCAACAATTACTGACAATCGGCAATTTACCGACATTTACCGACAATGGAGAATTCGCGTCCGTGCTAAATTTGATTGTCGATAAATGTCGGTAATCTTTGATTAGAAGCTGCCAAGTAATTTCTCTTAATATTTTAAAATATTTTTTCAGTATATGCTTCGATTCCTTCACGTTTATGAATTTTTACCAACAAATGCACTTCTCACAAACATTGGAAGAGATGCTTGTGAGGCTCGATCACTATATCAAGTTGTATGCAGCAACACACTTTTTATGATAACAGGATATGATACAGATCAACTAAACAAGGCAAGTTTCAGAAAAAAAGTTTAATTTTAGCAAAATATTATTTTCTTCATTGCATTTGGAGGTTATGTTTAAGAGTGACGTTCGGCTTTTGTGGCACGAAATTCAAATTCTGCTCAATACATTTTTTAAAAGAAAACTGTTCATACTATAATATTAAAATATTTTTACCATTGATTTTACAGACTATGGTTCCCATAATTATGGGCCACGTGCCAGCAGGAAGCTCTATAAAGCAGTTTTTTCACTTTGCACAAGAATTTAAATCGGGTAAGTGTAAGATATATTCTATTATGAAATAGAATATAAAAATGTAGGTTATAATTTAATCTTTCTTTTAGGTAGGTTTCGTCAGTTTGACTACATAATGCCATTTTTCAATGAGCAAAAATATGGTCAATCAAAACCACCAGATTACAATTTGCAAAATGTAAAGATTCCTATAGCCATTTTTTATGCTGATAACGACCTTTTGGCAGATTATAGGGTAAGTTTATTTTATTTATTTCTATTTAATTTCTATGATTAGTTCTGCAATAATTAAAATCAATTCTTAATTTTTCAGGATATTGAAAAATTAGCAGGAATTTTGCCAAATGTACAGCTGTATTATAAAATTCCGAATGAGAACTTCAATCACATCGATTTTCAGTATGCAATCGACGCCCCGAAACTAATTTTCGAACCGACTATGAAGTTTTTCCGGACATCGAAACATTAATATTTATCAAATTAGTTAATTAATCAATTAAATAATTAGTTAAGAATTTAGAAAAAAATAACCTCTTGAGATTTTTGTAGAAATGATTACTTTTCTCATAATATTGTGTCTTGTTTTCTGCACAAGATGAAAGAATAATAAAAATTTCAGAAACTCCTGAGTTTTTCTATATTCATAATGTGTCTCCTAAGGGTTTACATGACGTCCGTTTCTTACAAAACCATCTACATATTTTATATTATCTTATCCTTACTATTTACAAATATTTACATTCACTCTTACATCAAGATCCTTACTTCTATATTAAAGATAGCGCAGTTACGAACGAGTGAGCGAGCGATCGAAAACGAGAGAGCGAGTGCGAGTGAGAGCGCATCCGCATCTTAATCTACTTATACTATTACATAATCTTTGTTTACTTCTCTTCTACCTCAATTTTGCCATTTTTCCACATCCCTTCTTTCGCAGTCGCGCCTCTAGCCCCCTCTAACTCCTTCATCCACTCCTCACTTATTCCATCCTCTCCTAAAATCTTTACCACATTCACTTGCCAGCTTCCTTTATCTTCCATTCCTCTCCTGCATCCTTCCCACACATGCTCCCATGCATGCTCTTTCTTTTCCCAATACATCCCTTCCCATACCTCATGTCCAATCTAAATCTTGCTATTCTGGTCTACCTTCCCTCTCCCCATCCCTTTTATAAACACTTGAGTACTCCGTCCTTTTTTATCATCTTCCATTTATTATATTTTGATTCCTCATTCAACCGCCATTTTTCCATTGATTGTCTTTCCCTGCCCCTTCTCTCCAATTCTTCATAGCTTATTCCATTCCCCTCTCATATATCTCTAGCACTAAAGAACTCCTTTCTTTTCCCCATCTTGTGAGTTCTATCGCCCTCCCTCTTCTTCCTTAAAACTCCTTCAAACACTTTTTCACTAACTCCCCTCGTTTTCCCTCCCTTAGTTTCGTCTCAAACTGCAATGCCTTCTTTCCTACTCTAGTATTTAATTAATCGCTTTGCGCTTCTTCTCTCACCATATATCCAGGCGTCCTCCGGTCTACCCCTAGCGTCCGCCTTATATACCTTTCTTGTAAACTCTGAATCTCTTTCCTTCTATCCCCATATCTACGCTCCATAACTTAATACCGGCCATACCAGCGTATCAAATAACCATATTCACCTTCTCCAATATTTGTTTAAAGTTCTTTTTCCTATTCCTCTATATCTGTTTCATTACCCCTACTGCTTTTGTTGACCTTTCTCTTATATGCGCCTTATGTTCTCCATTTGTTTGCAAAGTATATCCCTAATATTTAAACTCCTTTACTTCCTCTAACTCTACTCCCTTCCATCTCCCATTCCATTCTCTCGTTCTTCCCCCTCCTTTTCTAAACCTCATTATCTTTGTTTTTCCTACAGTTGAATTCAACATTTTCCTATTCAAGTATTTCTCTAATCCTGTAATTAAGCCCGCCATCCCTTCTTCATCCTCTGCCATCAACGCTATATCGTCCACGTATGTCAGTGTATATATCTTTTCCTCTCCCATCTATTATTTTCTCTTTCTTTCTTCTTCTAAGCCTGAGATTAACACATTAAATAGAAATGGGCACAGAGGACATCATTGCCTTACTCCTCTTTCTCCCTTTTAATCCTCTTATTTATCAGATAATTCAGAACATATATGTTGTCCATCACCACCATTCCTTTTCTAAACCCTGTCTGATTCGGTGGCTCTATCTTTTTTCCCTTAAATTCCTTCTTCAATCTCTCTGACAAATCAGTTACATATACTTTATACAATGTTGGCATCAGCGTCACTCCCCTATAAGCTTTAACCTCCTCTCCTTTGCCTTTCTTCACTATGGGTACCACTACTCCTTCTTTCCATAACTCTGGCCACCCCTCTCCTCTCCATACTCTATTACACATTATCCATGCCCATTTCTTTAATTCTGTCCCCCCATATTTCCAGACTTCATTTGGAATCTCATCTATACCAGGTACTTTTCCTATTTCTTCCTTTGATATGTGCTTTTCCACATCTCTTTCCCTGCCATATTTTCTTCCTTTTCTGACTTTCCTTTCTATCCCTCCTAGCAAATCTATAATAGTACATTATGTAACAAGGGGCGAAAGGAGCAGATTTTTCCTGCGGGCAGTAAATACCCGAGGGAAAAATCTACTTTCGTCGCGTGTTGCATATAGTATTTTATTCCACTCTCGACCGTGGCCACCTTTTGGTCCTGAAAAGCAGGTCCGACGCATTTTTCTATAGCTTCGTTCGCGGATCGAATTCTGATCGACTCGGAGCAACTCAAATTTTCAATATGGCTTTCAAATTTTACTTTCGCCCCGCACACTTTACTTTCGCCCCGCAAATTTTACATTCGCCCCGCTAATTTTACTTTCGCCCCACAAATTTTACTTTCGCCCCGCAAATTTTACTTTTGCCCCGGAAATGCGGTTTACGGGAAATATATGCTACTTTCGCCCCTATTTTCAGAGGCAAAAGTTGGCCATTTCGGTCGAGTGTGGAATAAAATATTTTTCCCATTCTAACATCTCAATATCCTGATTTACTCTTCCCCTTTCTTTTCTCTCTCTGTTTACTATCTTCCAAACCTCTTCACATTTTAAAACTTGTTTAAAAAATATATATGTGCCTAGTAGAGAAATTTCCAAAATTAAATTTGTAGTTTTTGAAAAAGAACTTGTTTTTCTCTAATCTAATAAGAAGTAAACTTTTGACAAATAGACTTTTTAATTATCTGGTGTTTAAACTTATTTTTAAATGTATATTCATACAGCAAAATATTCCGGAGTTAAAGAAACATTAAATAATCGTTTTTAAGCTATGATCAAAATGCTTTTTCAAAAAGAAAAAAATTATTATTAAACTGATTATCTTGCAAAATTATATTTTAGGTATTTTAAATAATGTTTTTATTATTCTGGCATTTAGAAAATAAATGAAATGAAACAGAATATATCATTCGAAAAATGAAAGTATATTCACTAGAAATTAACTCTTAATTAAAAAAATAATACGTATATATTAAAAATATTTACAATATCTAAAAAGCAGTCAATCTTTTTAGTTCAGAATTGTTTCTAGTAGATGTTATCTAATTTTCTACTATAGCTAATTGTGAAGACGTTGAGTTTCAACTCGATTCACTTTATATTGACGAGTCTGAATAAAATGTGCATAAACGTATTTTTTGCTTATGGGAAATACCTGTTAAACTTATGGGGCTTGCGGAACCTCTAAATTTGTTGTTTTTTTTACAAAAAAAGAAACGCATTTATTTTTGTGTGGATTCGAACAAATTTGCAGGCGTCATGCATGAAAATTCGAAAAAAAATGTATTGCATTTTTGGACTGCCCTACTCTTCACCCTATAAATTATTTATTAATATTCATTTTGAACCAGGGACATAATTAAAATTGAATAGGGTTAAAAATGCGGCTAATTTAAAATGAAATAATTAATTTAATAAAACATACCGCTGCGAAATCTGTACTATGGATCACTATGCGTGTATTTATTTGTGCTCGGGAGGTTTATCTTTAACAAAAGAAAAAAATTGATAATTTCAATATTTTTCAAGCTTATGTTTCTGTCTTAAAGAAAATCTTATTTTCCAAAAATCAGAGCCCATCAACATGTCAATCGATGTGTTCTGTTCCAATGAACAACTTTTTAATATTCCAAATTTAAAAGAAAAGTTTTCTTCATATAAATAATTTACCCTTTTTTTTAAACTCTCTAAGTCGCTATTGATTGATCAAGAATGGTCATCGAAAGTTCGTCAATAGGTCAATTCAAGCGTCTCGAAGACTCGAACAATTACATCAAATTCAATACTCTTACATTCCCAATTTAAAAAAAGTTCTTTTAAAAACAAAGTAAATAATTTAGTTAAGAAATTTAGAAACGATATTGGTAGGTTATGGTAGGTCATGAAATGTTCTTCAATTGGGCAATCGATGCATCTCGAAGACGTGAACAAATATATGATATACATTACTGTTGTATTCCCAATATTAAAAAAGTTTTCCTCATATCACCAAGATAAACAATATATTTGGTAAATTTATGTATCAGTATTGATAGATGATAAGAGGTCATAGAAGGTTCGTCAATATGTCATCCGGTGAGTCTCGAAGACGTAAACAAACATGTCAGATACAGTATTGTAGTATTCCTAATATGAACAAAGTTTTTCTCATATGAACAGAATACACCAATTTTATTAAAACTTCATAAATCGGTACTGGTGGGTCATAAAAGGTTCAACAATAGGTCGATCGATGCGTCTCGAAGATGCGAACAAATAGACTAGATATCGTACTGTTGTATTTTGAATCTCAAAAAAAGTTTTCCTCATATAAACAGAATAAACCATGTTTATGAAACTTCATAAATCGGTACTGGTGAGTCATAAAAGATTCAACAATAGATCGATCGATACGGCTCGAAGACGCGAACAACTAAACCACATATCGTATTGCTGTATTTTGAATATCAAAAAAGTTTTTCTCATATAAACAAGGTACATTGTTTTTTTGAAACCTCTAAACAAAAAAAAACTACTTCCAGATGACCGATCCAGCTCAAAATCATATCAGACCTGTATATCAGCCGAAGCTACAATTCTGCCAAATTTCATGATTATAGCTCTTTTAGTTTTCGACATAAAGTGATCATATATGGCCATTTTTTGAAAACTATATTTTTAAGCTCCTGGGGTCGAATAATATTGAAATATGTCAAAAAAGTAGATTTGACAATTTGGGTAATTACAAACCTCCTTCTATGAGGGAGCAATTAAGTAAATTATTATCAGTTAAAATCTTTTAATCAAAAGGTTTCCTTATCTAAAATGTCCGATCCTTTTTCTCGAGCTCCTGCTGTCCTTCGAAAAGCGCCTGCGTCGAATCCCGGATTCATTCGAGAATTTTCAACATCCACTGCTCAGCATCCTCAGTGTAGCTCTGATATTAAGGGTGTTCGTGTCGTCCGCTTTTTTTAATATTTAGGGGTTGAAATTTCCCTCTGACGTTCACAATGCGTGTCACTGCACCGGTGTAAGGGATGTAGTCCTAAGTTTTTTTTCGTGGCGGTAGTTCGGTTTTTCACTCGGACAGTTGCCTCCAATGTTTTCAAATTCTTCTTTTGGGATTAGAATGTGAATCCATGTCCTAAATATACAACCCAGAATACAATGTAAATTACAGAAAAGGTATAGAAAAAATGCACTAAATATATTAATATCCAAAAGTTCAGATGAAACCTAATACAAAAAAGAATGATGAAACAGTCATTCAATTGAGAAAGATTTAGTAAAAACAATATCTAAAAATCGATAAGTTAAATTCATATACAAAGTGAAATGCGCAGCTATTGAAATTTCGAAAAGGGTTTAATTTTTCATGATTTTATTACAGGGTGGCCGTTTTAATCCAGGAAAAATATTCCCTGTCATTTCCCGGTTTTTTCCGGTTTAGAATAATTTTTCACGGTCATTGAAATTTCAAGATTCGAATTCTTGAAGCTAAAAATGTTGTCATATAATGTTATAAAAACTGAACTGCAAATTGAAACACTCGAAGTGGAACTCTTTTGAATTTTAATCTTGTAAAATTCAAGGTTAAAAAAATTGTAATACAAATGCTCAATAATTTACACATATAAACTGGAAGTTTTTACCACTTTTCAATTAATGAACTTTTAATAAAATGCCGTTGAACTGAAAAATTCAAAGTTACAAATTTTAAACTTTTATCAATTGTAGTGTTCAGAGATTTAAAAAATATAAATCCACACTATCATTTTAATTGAAGAATGAATCAACAAATGTGTCATTTTTTAAATTTTATCATTGTAAGCAATTATAAGTTAAAAACAATGAAAATTAAACAATTATACCCTTTTTAAACTGAAAAATTTTAATATTAGAAGTTAAATTATTTTCATTTTAAGCCGTAACAAATAAATAATTGTTCAATTCTTGTTTATACATCACATCTTGTTTTTGTTTTAAAATCTTTCTCAATATTCTCTCAGCATTATGTTCTTAAAATGAAAAATTATTGAAAAATTGTCCAGGTATCTTAAAAAAATTGTTTTTTTCTCTTTACACCTTTCAAAATCCTTTAAAAGCTTAAAAATTTCAAACATCTACATATAGCTTCAACTTTTTTGAAATCATTCAAAATTATGTTTGAAATTTTTACAAAACTCTTAAAATTCTTTGAAAATTATTCAAAATTTTTCTAAAATTTTTAAAATATTCTGTAAAATTAAAAAAATTGCTTTAAAATCTTGCAGATTATTGACATTTTTGGAAATACTTTGAAATCTTTTAAAATATTCTTTTGAAATTAATTATTCAGAATAAAAACTTATTTTGAATTCTCCTAAAAATCTAAATAATACTTCTTTTTGTTCTTTTGAAGCCTTTAAAAATGCTCAAAAACCTTCTAGTTTTTTTTTGTTCAAAATCTTCAAAAAAATAAATTTTTTAAATATTTTTGACTTTAAAATTATTTTTTAATCTTGTCAAAACTTTGGAATATCTCTAAAACTTACTCGAATTTTTTCTAACTTAATAATTGTCAACTTGTTATTTATTCATCAAATTTTTCTTTTTCTAACCTTGTAAATATTCTCTTAAAATTAATTTTTCAGAATCAAAATAATTTTTAATTTTCCCAGGTATCTTAAGAAATTTGTTGTATTATCTTTAAACCTTTCAAAATCCTTCAAAAACTTCAAAAATCTACATTTCGTTATAACTTTTGTGAAATCATTTTACATTTTTTATTATTTTTGAGACATTTACAAAACTTCTAAATGCCTTTGAGAATTATTATTCTAAAATTTCCTTAATTAAAAAAAAAATCTGCAAAATTAAAAAAATTGCCTTAAAATCTTGCAGATTTGTTTTTGACAAATTTTGGAAATCCTTTGAAATCTTTTAAAATATTCTCTTGAAATAGAATAAAACACCACTTGAAATTTTCTCAGGAATCTTAAGACATTTGTTTATTACCTCAAAAACTCTTAAAATCTTTGAAGGGATTCACAATTTTATTTTGCAATCTTCAGTAATCTACATTTTCTTTAAAATTTGTTGAAATCTTTTCAAGATTTGAATGAAGTTAGAATTTTTTTAAACTTCTGAATATCCCTTGAACTTACTAGAATTAAAAAAATATAATTGTTGAAAGTTATTTATCCTTCAAAATTCCAGTATTTCACTTACAAATAAAATTTTTTTCAAATACTAGAACCATTAAAATTGTAACGTTCAAAGTTTAAATTTAGTTCTCTAAAATTTTAACGATTTAAGGCTTTCTATTTAAAAAAATTCAGTTTTTAATTATTTAGTTTCGAGTACCAATTATTGCTCAATTTTTAATACTCGAAATATAGTTCAATTTAAAAATCAAGAATTATTTTATATATAAAATTGATCAGCGCATACCGTTTTTCATACAAAAATTTCAATTTCAAACTCTTTTCATTTTTAATTGTTTAAATCTTCAAAACTTAATTTTTAAATTCTTTTAATTGAAAATGTACGCTTGAATCAGTTAACAATTGAAATGACATTAAAAAAAGTTGAAATCGAATTGTTTTAAATTTTATTATGTGGTATGCATTTTGTCATATTTCAAGAGATTGGCTAGATTTTTCTCCCAAAAATTTGTAAAATTCGCGGTCAAAAAATAAATTCACTATCATTTCCCGGTTTCTTCTGGACTCAGAAAATTCCCGGTCACATCCCGGTTTTCCCGAATTTCCGGTATAGCGGCCACCCTGTAATACGCGTATTCAAATAATTAGTTTCTTATTGATTAATTAATATTTATTCATTATTTTTGTTGGAAAAGATAGATTTTGTTATTATATTGGATAAAAATTTAATTTTTTAAGGTAATTTGTGAACATTTGAACAATGAATGGTGGTGAATCGCGCGTGACTTTGGCGTGCAGGACATCGTTGATTCTTGGCTTCGAGGGTTCGTAATTAAAGCCGATAAAGGGTGTTAATAAAAGAAGAGGGCCGAGGGTGAATCTCAGCTATAAAAGGCCGAGAAGTGGCTAAAGTGCAAAATGAGGTCGAACCCTTACGACCTGCCGTTTCGCAGCCTCGTTGGTCTATCGTGCATTATCTTTGCACTATGTTCAGGTAATTTATTATTTGAATTAAAACTACATTAATATTTTTATTCTAATTTTAGGGACCGTGCATAAACTATGTTACCATATTTTAGGGTTTTTTTCAACCCCCTGTCCTTTCAAAGTAACATAGCCTACAATTATCTCAAAACATTGGAAATAGGGTGATTTTTCACGAAAATGGGGGAATGATAGAGGGATAAATTCTTTAAAATAAAATTCATGTTAATACTATATTAAATTAAATATGAAACACTTTGAATTCCTAATATTTCAAATCAACATACACTGAACTCTCGATATAAGACCGGTTGCGGACATGGCTTGGCTTAGCCTTGATCCTAAATCGGGGAAATCCAAACGTAAACAGGCAGGTCCGTGCGAATCATTTCTGTTGGATCTGGACGCATGGTGCAACCTGATGCAACTAATGCGCTGAGAGTGCGGCCCTCAGGCTGTTTGTCATGCTTGACTGAGCACACCCTCTCTTTCGGCCCGCGGCTCCTCTCATCACGAAACTGCGGAGGCCATCAATTCTAGGAACGACGTAAACCGCGGGTCCTTATATCGGGAGTTGAGTGTATACTGAATTCTGAATTCTCAACAAAATAGTTGGATTTTCAACCAAAACAGATGAATTTTCAACAACAAACAATCATTCTCCAACCAAACAGTTGCATTAACAATCAAAAAGTTGAACTTTCAAGCAAAAGATACGAATTTACGACAAAATAATTGAATTTTTAAACAAATAGTTCAATTTTCAAGCCAACAAGACGGTTTAGGGTTTCACCAAACAATATGACTTTATCAAAATAGTTTAATTTTCAACGTATAATGATACATTTTCATCCAAATGGTCAAATTTTTCAAACAAAAAAGATAAAAATGTAACCAAAAACAGTTAAATTTTCAAACCAAGAAGACGAATTTTTAAGCAGACAATTGAATTTTCAACATGTGAAAAGTTGAATTTTTAACAAAAACGTTCATTTTCAACCAAGAAAAATGACTTTTCTACGATAAAAGATGAATTTTCTACCTAAAGCCGAATTTTCATCCAGTTGAATTAAGCGAGAAAGACGATTTTTTAACAAATTCGTTTGATCCTAAACGAAATAGATAAATTTCTAGTCAATAAACATTAATCTTAAAACAAATAGTTGAATTTTTGATTGGAAAACATATTTTTAAGCAAAAATGGAATCGTCAAATTCTCTGCTTAAAAAAATAATTTTCAACACAAACAATAGAATTTACAAATAGTAAAATTCAACCAAAAAAAGACGAATTTTTAAACAAACAGCCAAATCCTCGACCAAAAAAAATGAATTATCATCAATAAACATTAATCTTAAAACAAATAGTTGAGTTTTCAACTGAAAAACATATTTTTTAAATCAAAAATCGAATCGTCATATCAATTTAAGAAATTAATTTTCACAAAAAAAAAATTAATTTTCAACTAGTTGAACGCGAACAAAAAAAAAACGAATTTTTAACCAAACCGTTAAATCCTCAACCTCAAAAGTTTTGACCAAATAATATGACTTTATCAAAATAGTTAAATTTTCAAGCCAAGAAGACAAATTTTTTAGAAGACAGTTGAATTTTGAACATGTGTGAAGTTGAATATTTAACAAAAATGTTCATTTTTAACCAAGAAAGATGACTTTTCTAACATAAAAGATGAATTTTGTAGCAAAAGCCGAATTTTCATTCAATTCAATTACGAGAAAAAGACGAATTGTTAACAAAGTAGTTCAATCCTCAACCAGATAGATCAATTTTCAAACAATAAACATCAATTTTAAACCAAATAGTTGAATTTTCAACTGAAAAATAAATTTAAAAAAAAAAAATGGAATCGCCAAATTTTCAGATTAAAAAATTAATTTTTAACAACAAAAAAAAGTATTTTCAACTAGTTAAATGCAACAAAAAAAGACGAATTTCTAACCAAACAGTCAAATCCTCAACCAAAAAGATAAATTTTCAATCCATAAACATTAATGTGAAACCAAATAGTCGAATTTTCAACTGAAAAACATATTTTTTAAATTAAAAATGGAATCGTCATATCAGTTTAAAAAATTAATTAAAAAAAAAATAATAATAATTTTCAACTAATTGAGTTCAACCAAACAAGACGAATTTTCAACCAAACCGTTAAATCCTGAACCTCAAAATTTTTGACCAAACAATATGACTTTATCAAAATAGTTAAATTTTCAAGCCAAGAAGACAACTTTTTTAGAAGACAGTTGAATTTTCAACATGTGAAAAGTTGAATATTTAACAAAAATGTTAATTTCCAACCAAGAAAGATGACTTTTCTACTATAAAAGGTGAATTTTCTACCAGAATCCGAATTTTCATCCAGTAAAATTAAGCGCAAAAAGACGAATTATTAAGAAAATAGTTCAATCCTTAACCAAATAGACCAATTTTCAATCAATAAACATTAATTTTAAAGCAAATAGTTGAATTCTCAACCAAAAAAATGTTTTCAACAAACAAGATTCAAGAATTTGTAATTAAAAAGTTAAATTTTCGACCAAAAAGATCAATTTTCCACCAAAAAAATTTATTTTCTACTAAACTTCTAAGCCATTAGAACGAATTTATCTACAAAACATCTGAATTTTCAACCAAAAAGTTAATTTTGAACCGAATGGTTTAATTTGAAAAATAAATATTACCAACGAAACAGTTGCATTTACAACCGAGTAGTTGGATTTTTAAGCGAAAGAAAAGAATTTTCAAAAATATATAGTTGAATTTTTAACCAAATAGTTCGACTAAACTTGAACCACCAACAATTGCATTTTCAAAGAAATAGTTGGATCTTCAAGCTAAAAAGACGAATTTATTAGAAGATTATTGAATTTTCAACCAATAAAGATGAGCTTTCAACCAAGAACTTCTCTACCGAATAATATAAATATTCAATTTAGAAGGACAAATTTTCTATCCAAAAAGACGAATGTTCAATAAAGCAGTGAAATTTCTGATGAAAAAATATGACTTTTGAACCAAATAATTGAATTTTTAACCAAATAGTCGAATTTTCAAATAAAAGAAATTATACTTTAACCAAAAACAGTGGCATTTTGAACAAATAGTTACATTTTCAAGCCAAGAAGACAAATTTGTTTGAAGAAAGTTAAATTCTTAATCCAAATGAACGAATTTTCTATCCAAAAATATAAATCGAATGCTCAACAAAACAGCGATATTTTTATTTAAAAAAAAACTTTTCAAACGAAATAATTCAATTTTTAACCAAATAGCTGAATTTTCATGACAAAAAAATGAATTTTTTAGAAGCCAGTGAATTTTCATCCTGAAAAATTTAATTTTTAACAAATGCATGGTTTTTAACCAAAAAATATGCATTTTCTATCCAAAAAGACGATTTTTCAACAAAACAGTTGATTTTTTGACCAAACAATATGACTTTTGATTAAGAGATTAAATCTCAATCAAAAATAGTTGCATTATCAACCAAAATGATTGAATTTACAACGAAAGACTTCATATTACAAACAAACCGTTGAATTTTTAACCAAGTAGTTGAATTTTCAAGCAAAAAAAAAACATTTTTTTCGAAGAAAGTTGAATTTTCAACAAAAAAGTGAATTTTTAATCAAGAAAGATGAAGTTTCAAATAAATAGTTAAATTACCAAAAAAAAAAATTACCAAATAGTTACATTTACAATCAAATAGTTGGACCTAAAATCAAAAGAGAAGAATTTTCATCAAAATAGATGAATTTTTCCACAAACAGTTAAATTTACATACCAATGTTTTCTTAAAATTCAAATGAAATATAAGATAATAAAAAAATTTCAATTTTATTGTGATCATTTTAGAGTAATAGTTCTATAGAATCGAACCATCTCATCAACATTATTGTAAAAAAATGTCTTGCATGGTGCAACATGTTCAAAGTTGAAACAAAAATGTTGGAAAAATTTACATATTTTTTCTGATGAAAGAAATATTTTTTGCAAAATATATTAAATGAGTAATCATGATGTTTCTATCAAATTTATAGGAAATATAGGTTTATTCATCTGATTTTTAATATTATTTTCCTACAGATGAGATTTCTTCGAATTTTTCCAACTTTTTTGTTTATTCAAATTATCCATTTTACCATAACTATTTCTTTCAGCCGAAAAAATATTAAATTTTTTAAAACAATTTTGTTTCAACTTTAAATATGTTGCACTATACAAGGATTTTTTTGAATAATGGTGATAAGTTAGTGCGATTTTATAGAAATTTACTTTTGAAATAATTACAAGAACACTGTAAATGTTTATTGTATTAGATTTCATTTCAATGATAAAAAAACATTGAAACTGGCATTGTCCAATTTTTAACGCTTTTCAGGTGGAAGCGTCTAAATTTGAAGAATTTCAATTGGAAATCGTTTAAATTTGAACATAAAGTCTTTAGTATTTACAAAAATTAAATTTTAAAGTTACTAAAATGAAAGTCCTAAAACTTGAACCATTTTCCTTTTAAATCATTTAAAGCTGACCATTTTTTATTTATAATTGTACAAATTTGTATCCCTTTTGATTGAAAATTGAAAGTTTTAAATGTGTAGTCTTCCAAATTTGAAATATTTCTTATATAAACTCGTAAATTACATTAAGCTTCAAATTTTTGGAAATAAAATGTTGAACCAAATGATTTTTTATGAAACTTGGCAAACACTTGATACTTTTTCCCGTTATACGAACAAAAATGCATTAAATTAGTTTCATAATAGTTAAGACTATTTTTTAATTAATTTTTAATTCATGGAGTTTATCTGCTTTGAATTTATCTAATATTATTGCTTTAAAAATTGTAGTACTTTTACTATATCTATAATATTTGTACTCTTGATATTCTTATTTCTCACCAAAACTATCATTAAAAATTCAATATGAATGAAACCATTTTCTTACTTACAATCTTTTAAAATTAGCAGATTATTTTTCTCATGAACAAAATATGATTCGCCGCGTGTGTAATAATCCGATACCGTACTTTTACTTTTTTAAAATATTTAAAAACCATAAAAAATACATTTTCAATGTATTTCCGGATAAACGTAGAATTAAAAATTAAATAATTAATTAATTAATCAATGTAGAATTAAATTCGACTATTTGAATTTGATTCGAATTTGTGATAAAATTTCATTTACCACGTTTTCTGGACAAATTGCGTGCATGCACAGTAAATCCCCGAGATACTTTTCATCTGAAGTTGGATAAAAACGCTGCAAACAATTGAAAACTACAATTATCCGACGGCAGATAATTTTCATCCGCCTCGTGATAAAAATTATCCACCATTGGATAATTGTAGTTTTCAATTGTTTGCAGCGTTTTTATCCAACTTCAGATAAATATAGATGATAATTCAGATAAATAATATCTCGGGGATTTACTATATTAGGGGCCGTTCAAGTATTACGTAAGCATCCATTCAGACCCCCCCCCCATCCCTCTCAAAATGCTTACGTAATACTTGAATAGCCCCTTATTCTATTGTTATGTCAAAATTGTATTTTTAACATCCCGTTGAAAATTTAACTACTTATTTGAAAGTGGAATTACTTTCTTAAAAACTCATTTTTGTGTGATAATTCATCATTTTATCTGAATAACCTTGTTCTTTGTTCAAAATTTGACAATATTCCTAACATTTTTTTGTAATTTTTTTGTAACTGTCAGTTCAAATATGCCATGTTTTGTTGAACATTTATCTTCTTCAGTTGAAAATTTAACTATTCGGATGGAAATTTCTTTATTTTCTTGGAACTTTGTCTTTTGTGGTAGAAAATTATCTTCTTTGTGACTAATTCACATTTTTTGTTGGCTATTTGTACCAAAATTTCGGTACGTCTAGCTGGATTTTTTTCGGTTTTTTTCCTTATAATTATGTGGTGCTCATTTCACGAGCACTTTGCCTCCCATTAGCAAATGTATTTGCTTTCTCATAGAGGAAGCATTAGTCATTTCTTTGAATAATAGATAAACCAAAGTCTTCATTTTGATCAATTTAAAAATAGAAATTTACAACAAATACAAAATTACAAAATAATACAAAAAAATTTTTAAGACAAATCGGACAAATCAAATTTTGTATTCAAAATGATCATTTTTCGAGCTGGAAAAGAAAACGGAAAAGTTTTGTCGCACCCTATCCCTTTCCCAGCTTTATGATTTCTTCACAAAAATTGTCAGAATTATTCTATTGGAAAATTTATGATCAAAAAGTCTTTTCTATCCATTCGTCAACTTTGAATTATATCGATGAAAAAAGTTTTTCTGTTTGAAACAGATGTTTCAAATATTATAAATGAGCATAACTTCCTTAATCTCCAAAAAAATTGATTAATATTATAGATCAATCGATTCGCCTCAAATCAAGGAATCTTTTCCGTTCTTGCATCAATTTTTAATTATGTTAGTGAAAAAAGTTTTACCATAAAAAATCGTGTTTTCAAATATTATGCATTACCATAGCTTCCTTACTCTTCAATAAAATGTATTGAGATTATAGGTCAATCGATTCGACTCATATCAAAATATCTTTTCTGTTCTTGCATCAACTTTAAATTGTGTTAATGAAAAAAGTTTTACTATAAAAAATCGATTTTAAAAATATATAAATTACCATAACTTCCCTGCTCTTTAATTAAATGTATTAATATTATAGGTCAATTGATTCGTCTCGAATCGAGGAATCGTTAATATACCTGCATCAACTTTGAATTATGTTAATGAAAAAAGTTTTACTATAAAAAACCGATTTTTAAAACATTATTGAGTGCTAAAAAAATGCAATAAATAATTTTTAGAAATCCTTTGGTTAGTTTCAAGATAATAGTGAGGAAAATGAGCCCTCCAAATTTCATCTATTTATCTGCAACCGTTTTCTAGTTATCGTGTTCAGAAAAAAGTGTGACATCCACACACACACACACATCCGGACAATTGCTTAGAACATTGTATTAGACATTTTTAAATTGAGGAAGGTTTAATTAAATGAATTTAAAATTTTTTGAAAATGTTACCATTGCAAAGCTTCCTCTATGAGGAAGCAAAAGGAAGAAAAAGTAAAAACAGCAGCAAGAGGGGATTGGTCTGTGGAAGGCAAAGAAAAAGAAAGAAAGAAAAAGTCAGGAATATCAAAATGGGGGAAGGAAATGTAAACGAGGAAATGGAAATAATGATAGGAGAAATAAAAAGAGTATTAAAGTGCACAAGCAAAATAGAAGTTAGTGAAGGAGGGGATAGAAGTGGATGGGAATAGGAATGTGAACAGAAGAAGAAGGAAGTGAGAAGGTAATTAACAAAATGGAGAAAAGGGACAAGTAGTGGAGAAGAATATAGGAGAAACAGGAGTATAATGAGTTGTGTGATAAAAAAAAGAGGAGGAAAACAAAAGTTTTGAAGAAGAAGCAGAGAAGGTTAGGACAGAAGAAGAGGTTGGGAAGGTGGTAAATAAAGATACAAGAACAAGGAAAAGAGCAAACCAGGATATTGAGATCGCAGAATGGAAAAAATATTTTATGGAATTACTATGAGGGGTAGAAAGGAAAGTTAGGAAAGGAGGAAAAGATGGTAGGGAAACAGATGAGGAGGGGGACATTACAAGGGAGGAAATAGTCAAGGAAGTAGGGATGATGAAAGATGGAAAAGCACCTGGTATAGATGAGATTCAAAATGAAGTCTGGAAATATGGTGGGACAGAATTAAAGGAATTGGCATGGATAATGTGCAATAGAGTATGGAGAGGAGAGGTGTGGCCAGAGTTATGGAGAGAAGGAGTAGAGATACCAATAGTGAAGAAAGGCAAAGGGGAGGAGGTTAAAGATTATAGAGGCGTAACACTAATGGCAACACTGTATAAAGTATATGTGACTGTTTTATCGGAGAGGTTACAAAAAGAAGTTGTGGAAAAAAAGATAGAGATACCGAATCAGACAGGGTGTAGAAAAGGGATGGGGGTGATCGACAATATAAATGTTTTTAACTATTTAGTAAATAAGAGAAAACAAGGGAGAAAGGTGCAGTGATAGCAATGTTCGTGGACTTAAAGGCGGCGTTTTACTCTTTAGACCGAGGCGAGATAGAAAAAGTTATGGTGAAAAAGGGGATACGAGAGGAAAATAATAAAGAGAGTATTGGAAATTATTAGAGAGACAAAAAGCAAGGTAAGGATAGGAGAACAAGTATGAGATAGTTTCTCTTTGGTTAGAGGAGTGAGGCAAGGATGTCCTCTGGGCCCAATTTTATTTAATATATTAATATCAGACTTGAAAGAAGAAATGAAGAGAAAAGGGTGGGGAGGAGTTAGGATAGGGAACGAAAAGATATATACACTGGCATACGCAGACGATATAGTGTTGATGGCAGAGGATGAAGAAGGGATGGCGGGCTTAATTGCAGGATTTGATAAATACTTAGGTGGGAAAAAGTTGAATTTAAATGTAGAAAAGAAAAAGATAAAGAGGTTAAGAAAAGGAGAGTGTAGAAAGAAAGAATGGACGGGTAGATGGAAGGGAATAAAATTAGAAGTAAAAGAGTTTAAGTATTTGGGATATACCTTGGAAACAAATGGAGATCATACAGCTGATATAAGAGAAAAGATTTTAAAAAAGCAGCAGGGGTAATGAAACAGATATGGGGAATAGGAAAAAGAAGGTTTAAAAAACATTGGAGAAGGAGAATGTGGTTATTTGATACGCTGGTATGGCCGGTATTAGGTAATGGGGAAGATATATGGGGATGGAAAGAAAGGAAAGTGATTGATAGTTTACAAGAAATGTATATAAGGTGGACGCTAGGGGTATATTGGAGGACCCCGGGATATATGGTGAGAGAAGAAGCGCGAAAGGATAAATTAAGTACTAGAGCGGGAAAGAGGGCATGGAATTTTTAACGAAGTTGAGGGAGGGAAAGGGAAGGGAGTTAGCGAGAAAGTGTTTGATGGAGGTGGAAAGAATTAGAGGGAGGGCGATGGAATTAACGAGATGGGATGAAGAAAGGAGGGAGTTCTTTGAGTCTAGAGACATAGAAGACGGCACTGGAGTAAACTATGAAGAAGTCGAAAAAAGGGAGAGGGAAAGACAATTAATAGATAGATGGGGGGTGATTGAGGAATCAAAATATAATAAATGGTATAAGATGATAAAAAAGAAAGGAGCACCAAAGTATTTAGAAAAGGGATAGGGAGGGAAAAGATGGATCAGAATAGCAAGATTTAGATTGGGAAACGAGGTAAGGGCAGGTATTGGGAAAAGAAAGAGAACAGGAAGTGCAGGATCTGTAAATGGGAAGAGGAAACATGGCAGCATGTATGGGAAGGATGTAGGAGAGGAATGGAAGATAAAGGAAGCTGGCAAGAGAATGTGG
The DNA here is from genome assembly GCA_932195095.1 of Andricus curvator. Taxonomy (NCBI): domain Eukaryota; kingdom Metazoa; phylum Arthropoda; class Insecta; order Hymenoptera; family Cynipidae; genus Andricus; species Andricus curvator. The sequence goes on from CAKNYM010052361.1 coordinate 59,146, forward strand.
TAAAGATTCTAGGGGAGGATGGTTTGGAGGAAGAGTGGATGAAGGAGTTAGAGGGTGCCAGGGGAGCGAATGAGAAAGAATGAAAGAATGGATGCAAAAAATGACAAAATAGAGGTACGAGAGAAGTGAAAGAAAAAGGAAACGGAAGTCGCTTAAATTAGAAGCGTGAAGATTTGTAAGTAATGGTTATGTAATCTCACTCGTTCGCTAACACATCCCAAATTGCGCTATCGTCAAAAATATAAATAAGGATATTGATATAAGATTTTCTGTAAATAGGTATTCATAACTGTAAACAGTAAGGATAAGATTTTATAAAATAAGTAGATGGAAGTATTGTAAGAAATGAAGGTCATGTAAACCCTTAGGGGACACATTATGAATACAGAAGAAGAACTGACTCAAACTATTCCTAAAATTTTGAAAAAACTTTCAAAATTATAAAAATTGCCCTCTAATCTTCCAGATATTTTCAAGATTTGTAGAAATATTTTGAAACAGTATGATACCATTTTAAATTTTCTTTAAAAATTCATTTTTCAAAGTAAAAAGTCATTCAAAATTTTCCCAGGAATCTCAAGAAAACGTTTTTATTTTCTTGAAGCCTTTCAAACTTCTTAAAAAGCTTCGAAATTTTCAACAATTCACATTTTGTTTAAAATATTTGCATATCTTTTCCAATTTCCAATTATTTTTTTAACCATTTCCAAAACTTTTAAAACTTCTCAATATCTTGTTAAATTATTTGCATTTTTCCAAAATTTTTCTTAAAATTCTGAAAAATTAAAACCATTGCCTTCAAATCTTCCAGATTTTGTTATGGCAATTTTGGAAATCTTTTAATATCTTGTTGAATATTCTCTAAATATTAGTTTTTCAAAATAAAAAATCAGTTTGAATATTCTCATGAATTTGGAGAAAAATTTTTTATCATCGTGAAACCTTTCAAAATCCTTAATGAGCTTCAAAATTTTTACTTCCAAATATTCGAAACTAATCATTTTTTTAAACTTTTTTCAAATGTTGTCAACTTTTAAATTAATTTTGAATCTTTCTCAAACTTCTAAATGTCTCTCAAACTTACTCGGATTTTTTATAAAATTTTGTCATCTGGCTAATTGAACATTTTTGCTTTTAAATCGTCCACACTGTTCTTCGAAATCTTCAAAAATCTTAACATTACATTTGGTATATCAAAGTGCTGGACGCCTTTGTTCTATTAATTATTATTATTATTATGAAATATATTATTGAGATAACCTTAGATTTCTCATAAACCTTATGTTTTAAAAAATGAAGCCTCCATCCAATCATGAACGCGGGTTTCCCAACAATAATAGTTATGAGATAATTTCGAGATATTAATCGAAAATGGCGCCATGCACTTTTTAATAATTGGATTTTTTCAATCATGAGAAATAACTATAATAATAGAGAGATCAATTCCTTTCATTAAGACAATGAATTAGATTCTAGAATGGAGAAAAAACTTGAAAACGTTATTTCTGGTTCATTGAATATTTCAGCTTGATGAGGAAGTTTGTGTCATTTATTATTAATAGGGAAGGTTGAATATAAATTCTGAATAATTATTCCACTTATAATGAAAGAAAAATAATAAAATTGTACAATTTTAGGAATCTACTTTTTCCCTTGGTAATCAAATTTCAAAGCTTCCGACTTACAAAAATTCAGTTTGAACTTCTCAGTTCCAATTTTTCCAAAATTCTACCTTTTTTAAAAATCAGTCAATGGATAAATCCAATTCTTTTCGATAATTTTCACAGAATTCAAAAAGAAAAATTATTTTTCAATACTGTAATCACGGAAAATTATTTGCAAATTCTGTCGGTTTTTCACGAACTCCCTAGTAAAACGTTTGGAATGCTAAATACACGCTCAGTAAAGACAAAGTTTTTATTTTACTAATTTTATTCAATGTTTCCCTTATAGCTATTCAATCAGTGAGTTGGACTAATTTTTCAGTGAATTTCAGTAAATAATAAATCAATAAACCGAATTAATTTCTAAAAATGAGTAATTGAATATAATTGGTAAAAATCTTAACTGATTCTACTTTAGAGAGCGTTACTGAAACTTTAGTCACTTTTCCTATTGAGAAAACAGTAAATAACTAGGCGAATTTCAATTAATTTAATTGATTTTCAGTGAATTGAAATTTGGAAAATGTGTCACTGATTCTCACAGAAAATCAGCTAATAAATTTATGGAAAATTCATTATTCAAGATTTCAGTCAATGAGTCAAAAATTTTAATAATTTCAATCAGTGACTGAATTGGAGCTATAGATCAGTTATTGTTACTGATGAATTAGTAAGTTTTACTGATTAATCAATACAATTTTTATTTGTTACAGTCATTCAAAGATTATCACCTTTTTGCATAGGGCTTTTAAAATTAAAGGTCAAACCATCGACAACTGAAATTCAGTGATTGTGAATTCTCTTTTGTTAAAGCTCTTCCAGCTGTAACGAACACATTTTCACCATATGTCTCGTCAGAAGAAAAAGTAGAAAGCAAATTTTTACATCTAATTTAGGCAAACAATTTGGTTAATTGACATTTTATGGTACCTTGTGTCTTTTTTCCAAAAATTTAATTTGTTTATTTTGTAATGTCATTTTTCACGATTAAAAAAAAACTACGTTTCTTAGCAAAAAATAATTTATAAAAAATTCGTAGATCTTTTTTGAGTTAACAATTTTTGTCTATGAATTCATTTCGTATCTTTGCCATTTTTTCAAAAATTTTAATTTTCTCAAAATATTATTTTTCAAAATAAAAATAAAAACTACGCATCCTATTAACAAATTATTTATAACAAATTTGTAGATCTCTTTTGGGTGAACAATTTTTGTCGATTCATTTTTTTCTTATCTTATGTTGGTTTTCCGAAAATTTAATTTTTTCCATTTTTAATGTTATTTTTTACGATTAAAACAAAAACTACACATTCTATCAAAAAATAATTAACAACAAATTTGTAGCTCTTTTTTGGTGGAAGAATTTTTTTTCGTATTTTGCATAGTTTGTCCGCGAAATGGATTTTTTTATTTTTATAACATTTTTAACGATTACAGACATATAGGCAGACATAAACACATGCAGATATAAAGGCTTACAGACACCTTCATAAAAGTTTTTTTTTTTCTAGAAAAGTTCTACAAGCAATAGCTCTTGCTCTTTTGTGATATATTTTTGAATAGGACTTTTAAAATCAAAGGTCAAACTATTGAGAACCCAAATTTAGTGATTGAGAATTCTCTTTTGTTAAAGCTCCTTCGGATTTAACGAACACATTCTCATCAAGTGTCTCGCGAAAAAAAAGGTTAACAGCAAATTTTAAAATCTAATTTAGAGACAATTTTGTTATTAAACATTTTATTTTACCTTGTGTTTTTTATCCAAAAATTTAAGTTGCTTATTTTTCATGTCGTTTTTCACGATTATAACAAGAACTGCGCATCCTATCAAAAAATGATTAATGACGAATTTTTAGCTCTTTTTTGGGTAAACAACATTTGCTTTTTTATTTTTTTCGTAGCTTGTGCAGTTTGTCTAAAAATTTAATTTTTTTATTTTTAGTGTAGTTTTTTACAAATAAAACAAAAACTACGCGTCCTATCTAAAAGTGACTAATGACAAATTTGTATATCTTTTTTGGGTGCATAATTTTTTGTTCATCTTTGTTCGTATCTTGCATAGTTTAACCAAAAAATGGATTTTTCTTTTTTTAACTTTAAGTTAATTTTAAGTGCTATAACTCTATTAATTTTGTTTTTATCGAAAAAAAGTCATCAGGATAAAATGTTCAACTTTCAATTTTAAACAAATATGGGGGAAAAGTTAGGGTTTTCCAGAAAATCATCTTTATTTTTATCATCGAATTCTGAAAACATTAAGAGAAAATTTTCATGAAAACTTCACCTTTTATATTTTTTCCAATATTTAAAATTTGTTCTGCAAATATAAAAAGGCATCTTATTAGTTTTATGCGTACTAAATATGTTTTTGTACCTTCGTGGTTTTTGGTGAAAATTCAAAAATTTTGTTATGAATTCATCCTTTTTAATTGAAAATTTCACTGTTTTGTTGAAAAATTGCCTTTTAGAGTTGAAAATTGAACAATTTGGTTGAAACTTGATTTCTTTTTTGGTTTGAAAATTTTTCTCTTTATGTAAAAATTTTATCTTTTTTCGTTGAAAATGCAACTGTCAGGTTAAAAATTAATCTGTTACGATTGAAAATCAAACTGTTTTGTAGAAAATTCTTATTTTCGGCTCAAAAATTCAACAATGTATAAAATTCAACTATTTGGTCGAAAGTTGAACTGCTTTGTTGAAAATCCATTTTTTTAGTTAAAGTTTCGTCATTTTATTTGAAAATTCGTTTCTTTAGTTGAAAATTGAATTATTTCGTTGAAAATTCGTTTACTTTTTTTTGTTGAAAATTAATTTTTTTAAATGAAAATTTAACTATTTGGTTGAAAATTTAACGATCTAGTCGAAAATTAACTTTTTTGTTAGAAATTCAACAATTCGCTAGAAAATGCAACTATTTGATAGAAAATTCAAATGTTTTGTAGGAAATTCGTTTCTTGTTTAATTTTTAACAATTATTTTCGAAATGAAAATTTAACTATTCCATTTTGGGTTTAAAATTGGTCTCTTATGGCACAAAATTTATCATCTCGATTGAAAATTCAACTATTTGGTTAAAAGTTAACTTTTTTGTTGAAAATATAACAATTTCCATAAAATGCAACTATTTGGTTGAAAATTCGTTTTTATAATTTGAAAATTCATTTTTTAAATAAAAATTTAACTATTCCATTTTTGGTTTAAAATTGAACTTTTTTAGTTTAAAAATTCAACTATTTGGTTCAAAATTAAAATAATTTTATCAAAATTAGTCTCTTTTAGTAGAAAATTAATCATCTCGTTTGAAAATTCAACTATTTGGTAAGAAGTTTATGTATTTTGTTAAAAATGTATCCTTTCTGGTAAAAAATGAATTTTCTTATTTGAAAATTCAATTATTCAGTTAAAAATTGATGTATTTTGTTAAGAATTCGTCTTTTTTAGTAGAAAATTAATCTTCTTGATTGTAAATTCATCTTTTTTTTGTTCAAAATTTAATTATTTGATTGAAAATTCAACTGTTTTGTAGGAAGTTCGTCGTTTTGGCTTGAAAATTTAAATTGTGGATGATATTTTTTCATTATTGACTGCAAAATGTTTCTTGGTCTTTTTTATTTAAAAATTCATCTCTAGGTAGAAATCTAATCTTTTTTGGTTAAAAATGTAACTATTTTGTTGAAAATGAATTTGTTTTGGTTATGGATTCAACTGTCGTGGGTGTGGTGGGCCCACATTGGTAGTAAATATCCACCTAGAAACACTACCCGAATCGGGTAGTGAGGCAATGAACTTTCGAGTTCAAACTGCTAATCAATTTTTTTTTTTTTTTTATGGATTCAACTATTTTGTCAAAAATCATCTATTTTGATTCAATTCAACAGTTTTTGATTCAAAATATCAACTATTACATTTTTTGTTGAGAACTCATCTTTTTTTGTTGAAAGTTCAATTACTTGGTTGAAAGTTGAACTACATCTATAATTTATAAAAAACAGTAAGATTTTAGCATTGGATGATCCACAAATAAAGCTCAAAACTTACGGACCCTAACGAAGAGGAGTACGTAGTTTAAAATTTTAGGCAAATTTTTTACGTAATTTATAGATTTACAGATATCTCTTAAAATTCACATATAAAATTATTATTAAAATATTAAAAATATGTTTTAATAAATAAAAACGTAATAACCTCCAGACTTTTGTCTCCATTTATGTAAAGGGGTTTTTCTGCACATAGCGTTCTATATTCAACGAATCTAGTGGAAATCGGACGCGTTCCAGATATTAGGAATGAAGCTTGGAATAAAGCCGACGAACTGTTCAATATATAGTTTACTAGGGCTGGAAGGGAGGGTTGATATCTCTGTATTATAGAATCGGAATATCGGTCACGCTTTTATGAGACGCAGTTAACTTTTATATCGATGAATGGATTTTCTCCTCTTGTTACTTATAAAATAAATGAAATAAATGACGTAAATGAAATAAATAAATGAAATAAATGAACTAAATGAAATATATGAAATAAATGAAATACAGTAAATCAGATAAATAGGATGAATAGGATGAACAGGGTGAACAGGATGAATAGGATGAATAGGATAGATAGGGTAGATAGGACAAATAGGACCAATAGGGGCAATAGGACCAATAGGGTCAATAGGATCAATAAGGGAAATAAGAGAAATAAGAGAAATAAGAGAAATAAGAGAAATAAGAGAAATAAGAGAAATAAGAGAAATAGGAGAAATAGGATAAATATGAGAAATATGAGAAATAGGAGAAGTAAAGATCAATAAGAGAAATAAGATAAATAGGAGAAATTAAGGAAATAAGAGAAATAAAGATGAATAAGATCAATGAGAGAAATAAAGATCAATAAGATCATAAGAGAAATAAAATAAATAGGAGAAATAATAGAAGTAAGAGAAATAAGATAAATAAGAAAAATAAAATGAATAGTTTGATATCTTAGAAAATTCCCTTTCCACTTGAAGTTGTTTCAATTGAGTAGAAATTCTTTAGCTTAAATTGGAAAATAAAATTGTCGTTATGTGAGATCGACATAACAATAATTTTTACCTGGCTTTAAGATCATTTAAAATTATATGTAGTGTTGGAAAAGTTTCTTAAATTGCATTTTTTTCTATGATTTACATTAAATATTGCAGAGTCTTAAATTGCAAATATCCAAAAATGAAGAATTTTAAATTGCAAAACGTTAAAATTGAAAACTATTCAACATTAAATCTTCAAAATTGCATTATTTCAAAAGAACCAATAAAAATTGCATCATTTTCTATAATTGACATTGAATATTGTGGAGTCTCCAATTGAAAATATACAAAATGAAAAAAATTTAATTGGAAAACGTTAAAATTGAAAAAAAATTCTAAACCTTCGAATTTGAACTATTGCAAAAACAATGTTCCAAATTACATAAATACATTGAAGAGTTTTTAATTTTAAAAACTTGTAACTAAAAATTATGCATGTTTCACGTTTTACAATTGAAAATTCTGTAATTTTGATGATTTCAGTTTGACATTTCATTAATTTGGAAGATTTAGAATTGACAACACAAAATCATCACAATTTGAGTCTTTTTTTATAATATTTGAAATTCAATAAATTAAAATTTTAACCCTTTAAAATTGATAAATTTTAAATTGCTTTAAATTTTAAATTGTTTTAAGTTTGACAATTAAAAATTCCGTACTTTTCATGCTTTATATTCCAATTTTTTTCAGTTTGAAAGATTTAGAATTGAAAACTTGACTTTTTATTTTCAAAATCACCCAAATTTACAAACTTTTATTTGAACGCTTTCAAAATTTAAGAGTTTTAATTTTTTTTTTCTTCGAAATTGAAGAATTTTTAATTGAAAGCGTGAAAATTGAAGAATCAAAAAATTTTTAAATTGAACCATTCCAAAAAATATTTTTCAAATTACATACCTTTGAAATATAAATCTTGAAAAATGAAGAACTTGTAATTCTATGTTTTCAAAATTCAAGAAGTTTTAATCCTAATTCTTCAAATTTGCAGAATTTTAAATTGTTAATCTTTAAAATTAAAGAATTCTTCAGTTTTGAGGATTTACAATTGAAAACCCTTTAATTTTAAAAATATTTAAATAAAAGTTTTCAAATTTGGAAGATTTAGAATTGAAAACTTGACTTTTGATTTAAGAATCATCAAAATCATCCAAATTTAAAAACTTTTATTTAAATATCTTTAAAATTGAAGAGTTTTCAATTATAAATATTCAAAATTGAACTATTCCAAAAACAATGTTCAAAATTACGTACCCTCTTAAGATATAAATCTTAAAAATTGAATAATTTGTAATCATACGTTTTGAAAATTCAAGAATTTTCGACTTCAATTCTTAAAAATTGCACAGCTTTGAATTTTAAATCTTTAACATTGAAGAGTTTCTCATTTTGACATTTTACAATTAAAAATTTTGGTAATTTTGATGATAAAAATTCGAAATTTCTTCAACTTGGAAAATTCAGAATTGAAAACTTGACCTTTGATCTTTAAAATCATCACAATTTAGGAATTTTTATTTATGCGTCTTTGAAATTGAAGAATTTTCAATTGCGAATCGTTCAAATCAATGAATTCTCAATTATAAATCTTCAAAATTGTAGAACTTCAAATTGTGAATCTTTAAAGGAGTTCATAACAAAAATCATCAAAATTATCACAATATAAGAAGTTTGATTCATACATCTTTAAAATTGAAAGATTTTCAACTGCAAATCGTTAAAATTCAAGAATTTTCAATCTTCAAAATAATACAACTTTTAATTACAAATCTTTAAAATTGAAATGTCTGTAATTTTTTAAATTTACAATTGAAAATAATGCAAGTTTTAAGTTTTAAAATTCAAAATTCTGTAAGTTTGATGCTTTACATTCGAAATTTCTTCAACTAGGAAGATTTAGAATTTAAAAATTGTCCTTTGATCTTCAAAGTCATCCAAATTTAAGAATTTTTATTTATTCTTTTTTAAAATAAAGGAGTTTTTAATTATAAATCTTCAAAATTGAACAACAACAAAAAAATTAATCTTATTACTATGTATATAATATCACACATTGCCTTATTAATTTTTTCATTGCTTTTAGTTCCTACTAGGATAAAATCCTATATTTAAATGAAAGTTGCGAATGACTAAAAGCCGATTAAAATTGAAATAAAATATAAATAAAATAAAATTGTATATTAATTATATTTTATAGTACTGTAAATTGAAATTATTTTTTTTTGTATTATTGGTAACCCTCGTCCTTCAGCATGAGTACATATACCACCAGATATGCGGCTGCATCCGACTTTATTGGAAGTACTAGCATTTTTCTGGACGTTTGGCCAGGGGAGAGGAAAACTGCAGAAAACCACCTTCCGAGTTCAGCCGGTTTTTCGACAATCGAATTTGAAGGCAGACATTGGATCCTATCCATTGAATGCATACAATCATCTTCGGCAAAATTGAAGCATATATTTTAGTTTGATAATCAGGCAATCAAAATAAGAAACGCGTAATAAGCGCGCATAACGCGCCATTTTTGCCAGTACAATAAGGAAGGATATCAGATACTTCTTTTTGATCAAATCGAAGAATTCTTTCTATTTCTTCCTACCGCCCACTCATTTTCCTTATATCCATAATTTCTTTATATCAATTGGCCAATTTGGGATTTGGGAACTACCCTAAATTGCTCGGATTATTCGAATTTTTTTTATCCAAGTCTAGCCTTGTGAGTCCATCTATAAGAAAAAAGTTTAATAAATGTAAGTTCTCTTTATTAAAGGGATCTTTACTATTTTTTCCAATTGATTTTTCAATGGTCGTAATAATAGAAAATATATCATTTATATGGTCGCCCTTAGGACTTAAAACTGCATCCCACGTGGGAATAAAATTATTTTCCACTTTCATGGATCAGCGCCTATAAAATTTTTCCTTTTTATTTCACCATGGATCTTCTCGATAGGTTACTGTATCGATTCGCTATTTCAAGGTTGGTCAGATTATTATAAATACATTGCTAATTTTATAAAGCATCATTATTATATCATATTTAGGAAAACTGCGCATTAGGGTGGCCTAAAAAAATAAAAGTTTCGAATTTCTTTGACGACACCCCCCCCCCCATTTTTTCAGGTTACCAAAAAAGTGAATACCTGTTTTTAAAAAAAAAATTTGTTATATATAAATATTCAAAGGATCCACTCACCTTCTGAATTTTCCCATAAGAATAACATAGGGAAAAACAGATTTTTGCAAACTCCGTCCAAAACCTGAAAAAATGTATAATAATGTATATCCTATATTTTTATGATCTCATAAAAGCTCTTTAAGGAATACGAATCCATAATTAATTTTTAATTTTAACTCCCGAATCCCCTTTAATGGTACCCCAAAAACTAACCCATGCAAGTGCAATAAAGATTTTTCGGAATATTGCCCATAATGATTACTTTTTTCTTATTTTTTCATAGATCCTCACGAACAAATAAGTGACAAGATTTGAGGTATTTGTTAATTAATTTTTAATTGTTCAAACAATTTTTGTTTAGATAAACAATATTATTTACATCGAATATTGAGAATTGAGGATATTTTATTAATACTATGGTCTATTTAATGAACTTGGCGTGCTTTTTGAAATTGAAATTCGTTTTCTTATTGTTTAAGCAATTTATTTTTGCTTAAATCCAACTTCTTAACGGGAAAAGCTAGAAGATCGTACTTTTTGCTAGTTTTTTAACAAGTATCAAAAAGCTTTAATATTACTTTTTCCAAAATACTTAATTATTAAAATAGAATAAATAAAAATAAAATATTGTTGAATTTCAGTTGTATATTAATTGTTTAAACAATTAATAGTTTTTTATATGCAACTTCTGACAGGAAAAAGGTAGAAAAACTTTTTTTGTGTGCTATTTTTTCAAAAAGTTCCATTACTTTCTCCTAATTCTTTAGATTTTTTAACCTAACTGCTAATTGTTGAAACAATTTTTATTTATTCACGAAAATTATTATCTCATAATATCGCAAATTAGTGGTACTTCTGAATGCTTCGTCCTAATTAATAAATGTGAGCACTTATCTTTGAACATATTCGTTATTTTTAATTATTCTTATATGGGGCAGAATACGTCAAGTGTTCCCACCTAAAATTAATTTTTTTTTTGGGTTGAAACTTGGCTAATTTATAGTCCTAGAGGACCAATTTTACGAAACCACAGGTGTATTTATCAACCGGTTGTGAATATACAGGGGCCTGAATTTTTCACTTTTTCACGCGTTTCTTCATCTTCACGTTAGTGTAACTTCTTTTAGGATGATCTGATTGGATTTTTATTATAGTGTTTGGAAAGATTTTTTCATATGCTTGAAGACTATAATAGCGATATATATTTTTGTTCTATTTTTCATTTTTTTTTTCGAAAATCAGAATTGAAATTGATTTTTTGAATAAAAAACCATATTTAAAAAAAAATGTTTTTCTTTTTCAAAAAATAGCTTTTTTTAAACTCTTTGATATCATGTAGAATAAAAAGTGGGCCGGAAATTGTTTCTTGATCAACTTTAGACTTTTAGGCACCCTCGAACATAAGATTATAAATTTGACCATGAAAAAATTTTCGGCCCACTTTTTATTCTTCATGATTTCAAAGTGTTTAAAAAAATCTATTTTTTGAAATAGAAATTTTTTTAAAATATGGTTTTCGTCAAAAAGTCAAAAATTTCCAAAACACTCTAATAAAAGTCCAATCGGATCATCCTAAAAGAAGTTACACTAACGTGTACGTGAAGAAACGCGTGAAAAAGTTTAAAATTCAGGTGGGAACACTTGACGTATTCTGCCCCTTATTTATGTAAAAAATTGCTTTTATAGTAATACACAGATACCACAATTACGATTATTACTAGAGAACTTTAGTGAAAAAGTTTAATTCAATTTACATTTAAGAGATTTCAAATGATTTATACTTTACGGAATGAATTAAATTTCATTTCAAGCGAATTCTACGGATTTCAACAATCCAAAGAAAGAAGATTAAGATTGATAGGAGTTCTAATTATTTTTAGGATTTTAGAATTAACAAATATTTCAAGAGATTGCTAGTGAACTTTCGAAAATAAATTAAATTAAATTAAATTTTAAGGGATTCCTAGCGATTCCAAAAATGTAAAGGGGTTTTAAGGTATTTCAAGGAATTTTACAAGATTTAAGGATTTTATTAAATCTCCAAGGATATCAAGGAATTTCAAAGGTTTCTAGGGAGTCAAACGGAATTTTTAGAAAAATTTAATTAATAGGTTTAATTTAAATTATATTCAGGGATTTTCAAATGATTTATACTTTTCAGAGGATTTTTACGCTTTACAGAGATTTCAAGGGATTTCAGAATTAATAAATATTCCAAGGGATTGCTTGTGAACTTTGGAAGATAAATTAAATTAAATTAAATTTTAAGGGATTCCTAGCGATTCCAAAAATTTCAAGGGATTTTAAGGTATTTGGTTCTTTATTAAATCTCCAAGGATTTCAAGGAATTTCAAAGGTTTCTAGGGATCTGAACGGATTTTTAGAAGAAAGAAAAAAAAATGTTAATTATATTTAAGGGCTTTCAAATGATTTATACTTTTTTTAAAGGATTTTTTTACCCACGTGAGTGCGTAAAACGGCTTATTCTTACGCACTCATATGCACGTTTTACGCACTCATATGGGTGTTTAAAAACGCATTTTTACGCACACTGTGTCAAAAAATATCGTATGCAATATGTGCGTACGATTTACCCACTTGTGCTGATCGCCTGTGTAAAATCGCATTTTACGCACATGTTGCATAATATACTATTACGCTATCCAGAGAATTCAAGGGATTTTAGGGAATTCTATATGATTTTGAGAAATATCCAAAATTTCGAGGGATTTCAAAGAATTTTGTAGAATTTCCAAGGATTTCAAAGGATTTCTAAAAAACTTTGGAAAATACATGAATTTTCATTGAATTTAAAGGGATTCTTAGCGATTCCACGTATTTCAAGGGATTTTAAGGTATTTAAAGAAATTTCACAAGATTTAAAGGAATTATTTAAATCTCCAAGGATTTAAAGGAATTGCAAAGATTTCTGGGGATTTTAACGTTTTTTCTAGAGAACTTTAATGAATAAGTTTAATTCAACTTATATTCAAGGGATTTCAAATGATATATTCAATTAATTTTCAAGATATTTAAAAAATATCGAGGCAATTCATAGATTTTTGCTTGTAATAATGTTTATTTGTGCAGATTCGCTATTTTTATGTAGTTCCATATGAGATTATGAGTGATCTCAAATAAATCGTTCTCTTCTAGTTTCTCTATTTTTTACACTCATTCCTTCAATATTTTTGTATTATTTATTCCAATGCTGATTTTCCTGTAATTGTTTTCTATATAAATTATTCTCTATACTTTTCCTATAAGCCATGGAATCTTTTGCAATCCCAAGCAATATTTTGCAATATTTTGCAATATTTTGCAATATTTTGCAATCCCATGCAATCTTGCAATCTTGCAATCTAGTGGACACCAAAGATCCGAGGAATTAAGGAACGTTTCCACACTATTAGACTTTTTTGGTAAAAGATTTTTTTGTTTGTCTCCTGATTTTGTAAAGCAACGTACAGTAACGTACGTTAATTTTCATTACAGTTACTCAAAAATTATAAACGCGTTAATATTACCGTTGCTCGGATTATTACTCGGATTTTTGGTGTACACTAGATTTCAAGATTGCAAGGTTGCATGAGATTGCAAGAGATTCCACGGATTATACCCAGGAAATTCATTATAGAAAATCATTACATGAAAATGAATTATTGGATGATCAGTTTCGGAATAAATAGTACAAAAATATCGAAGGAATTAATGTAAAAAGTAGACAATCTACAAAAGAACGATTTATTTTACATACATCACTCATAATCTCACATGGAACTACAAAAAAAGCGATTCTGCACAAATAAAATTCACAAGTAAAAATCTGTGAATTCGCCTGATATGTTTAAAATCTCTTAAAATTTAATTGAAATCTCTTGAAATCCATTGAACGTTTTAAAATCCCCCAAAATCTTCAAAATATTTAGAGGTCCCATAAATCTTAATCTTCTCTCCTTGAATTGTTGAAATTTGTAGAAATCCCTGAAAATAAAATTTAATTTATTCCGTAAAGTATACATTATTGAAAATTCCTTGAATATAAATTGAATTAAACTTATTCATTAAATTTCTCTAGAAAAAGCGTTAAAATCTTTAGAAATCTTTGAAATCCCTTCATATACTTGGAGATTTTATAAAATCCTTTAAGTCTTGTGAAATTCTTTGACATACCTTAAAATCCCTCGAAATCTGTAGAATAGCTATAAGAATCGCTTTAAATTCAATGAAATTTCAGGTCTTTTCCGAAGTTTTCTAGAAATCCTTTCAAATCTTTGAAAATTCTACAAAATTCTTTGAAATCATTTGAAATTTTGTGTTTTTCTTAAAATTCTTTAGAATCCTTTAAAATCCCTTGAACTCTTTGGTGATCGTAAAAATCAATTCAAAAGTATAAATCATTTGAAATCCATGGAATATAGTTTGAATTAAACTTATTCATCAAAGTTCTCTTTAAAAAAAACATTCAAATCCTTAGAAATCTTTAAAATCCTTTGAAACCTTTAGAGATTTTATAAAATCCTTAAACCTTGCAAAATACCTTGAATTAGCTTAAAATCTCTTGAAATTTTTGGAATCGCTAGAAATCCCTTAAAATTCCATTTCATTTAATTTCTTTTCCAAAGTTTACTAGCAATCCCTTGAAATATTTGGAAATCCTACAAAATTCTTTGAAATCCCATGGATTTTGTAAATCTCTTTAAATCCTTTAGAATCCCTTGAAATCTGTAAGCCTTCGAATATAATTTGAATTAAACTTATTCATTAAATTTCTCTTTAAAAATCAGTTTAAATCCCTAGAAATCTTTAAAATCCCTTGAAATCCTTTGATAAGGTCTTTAAATCTTGTGAAATTCCTTGAAATACCTTAAAATCCCTTGTAATCTTTGGAATAGCTAGAAATCCCTTGAAATTTCATTTAATTCAATTTATTTTCCAAAGTTCACTAGCAAATCCCTTGAAATATTTGGAAATCCTACAAAATTCTTTGAAATCCCTTGGCATCTTTGAAAAAAGTAAAAATCCTCTAAAATTCCTTGAAATTCGTGGAAATATTTGTAATCTCTTGAAAACCAATGAAATATTTTTTAATTAAATTTTATAGAAATTGTTGATGTAAGCTGCTGGCTTTAGCGTAACCCGACCCTAAAGCCAATAACTTACATCAGCAATTTCTGAAAAAATTAATTTTTGAGGGTCAATACAATCCCCAGCGATTATTTTAAAATTATTTGAAATATTTAAAAATCCCATAAAATCCTTTGCGAAGCCTTAAAATCAGTAGATGTCCCTAGAAATTTGTTGAAATACTTTGTAATCCCTAAAACCTCTTGATATGTTTAGATATCTTTAAAATCCCCTGAAATTGTTATGAAATCTGACGAAATCGCCTAAGATCCATGGAAATTCTC
The DNA here is from genome assembly GCA_932195095.1 of Andricus curvator. NCBI lineage: Eukaryota > Metazoa > Arthropoda > Insecta > Hymenoptera > Cynipidae > Andricus > Andricus curvator. The sequence continues at coordinate 74,452 of CAKNYM010052361.1, forward strand.
GAGAACTCAAACTGAATGAAACTTACGTTACTTCAAACACTGCACGGAAAAAATTTATCCGTAGAAAAGTCACGAACTAGTAGCTAGGTCTCGGATATGAGAAAAATTCATCGGACATTGATGTATTTTCGTAAATAATCTGCGAACTTTGAGAAAGAATTGATGAACTCGATGTGAACATTCTAAAACGGTCCATCACTTTTTTTACGTGAATAATTACAAAAATATTATGAGTGATTGGGAAAAGATTCTCAGAGCACTCACGAGCTTGCCCGACAAATCTGGGAACTGGAAAGTAGGTTCGCCTGTACGTGGCTCGCACACACGCTCGCCCAAACGCGCGGTGCGTGTGTGCGCTCGTATGTGTGCTTCGAGCTCGTCGGATAAGTGGCTAGAATTTTTGTAATACCTATTTTGATGGCTGAGGTGCGAAATTATAAATTAATATAAATTAAATCGCACAAATAAAATTTTTCCTCTTTATATTTCAGTCTGCAATTTTCAGGAACTGTTCGTAGGAAATTCGAACTGTTCGTAAAAAACTTCGAAATTCATCCATACATTTCTCATAGAAATAAGGATGTAATGTTTCATTTTTTTATCTCGTATCCGAGGCCTAGCTACAAGTTCGTAACTTTTTCACGGATGCATTTTTTCCGTGTGATTTTCCTTTTTGGTTTGAAGAACCAAGAGGTCCTCTATAATCTATCTTGCTTCCTTTGGACCACCTCAATCTCGCATTTCACCCCCGCCCCGGAAAGGGAGTGTGCCGTTGTATATCGATCGGCATAAATGCGCAGTCGCGGTTGTAGTGAATGAAATCTCTTTACGCCCCCGCTTCAGCCTCGAGTCATTCATGGAACGGTGCCCATGGTCCACCGAAATTCATTTTCACCGCCTCTGCGACCAATCGACGATCCCCCTCAATCGATCAATGGGAGCCCAAAATTAATCCCTTAGCCTTAGCACGACCTCACCCACTCTCACTCAGTTCATTCTCGCAGATTTCCATATGATAATGCACGAAATCAATGTACTGAATTGGCAAGTAACTATTTCCTAATTTAGGTCACGATCCAGTTGGGGTGTCATTCTGCTGTACACTCTGTCTCTCTCTCTCTCTCTGCAATCTTATGCAATTCTTTGCAAATATGATAAGAAATTCCGTATTATACTGATCTAAATACTTTTATAGGAATAACTTTGTTAAATATTCATTTTTTGTTTGAAGATTCATTTCTTTGGTTGAAAATGTAATTTTTTGTTAAATATTCGTTTAATTTTGGTTGAAAATTAATTTTTTTAACTCGAAATTGAAATATTTCATTTTTGCTTGAAATTTTTTTTTTAGTTCAAAAGTCAACTTCTTACTTGAAAATCTCTTTTTTTTAGGTGAAAATTCATGTATTTTGTTGAAAATTCGTCTTTTTTAGTAGAAAACCTCGTAGAAAACTAATCTTCTCGGTTAAAAAATAATAGTGTCTGTTGAAAATTAAACTATTTGGTTGAATGTTGAACTATTTTGTTGAAAATTTCTTTCTTTTTTTTTATTCATCACTTTTGTTGAAAAGTCATACCCTTGTTTGAAAATGTAACTATTTTGCTAAAAATTTGTATTTTTTTGGTTAGGAATTAAATTTTTCAACTGAAAATTTAACTATTCCATATTCGCTTCAAAATTAATATTTTTAATTCAAAATTGATCTTTTCTAGTTGAAAATTCAACTATTTGGTTGAAAATTCGTCTTTCTTGATAGAAAATTGATTTTTTTTGGTTGAAAATTCAGCAATTTGATAGAAAATTAATAGTATATTACGACCCAAGGCCAGAAAGTTGGATTTCCGGGCGTGTGTGATATGAAGGCCGAGGCGAAGCCGAGGCCTCATATCACGCACACCAGGGCATCCAATATTTCTGGCCGTGTGTCGTATACTATTTTTCTTCATCCCCAGCCGAAAGTACGTTTAATAATTAATGCTAATTAATAAAATGCGTTGTCGGCTGCTAGCTCGGATTCTTTTTCTTTTGTGGCCTGCATCAGCACGCGCGCCACCTCGCGTAGCGCCGCTGCTGCTCTCGGGTCAGCTGAGCGGATGCATGGGATTTTGCTGGTCGGGGCGGGTATTAAAAACACATATTTTTTCTTAATACTTCTTCCTCGTCCGCCAGACGATGAAGAAGCATTTTTGAGGTCTTGTGCCGTCTTTTTATACATAAAAATCGCAACGACACTAATCGATCGGTTTTGAGGTTGAACACACCGACGGTCTCTTTTTTCCATTCACCTGTCAAGATAAATATTTTTCAGAGGCTAAGTACACAATAACACAATACTGAGCGTTTCTACGTCAGGTTGCTACGCCAGCGAGCCACAAAAATCTCGCAGCCAATCAGAGATCGTGTTAACTCTAGCAGGCCGCAAAAGCCACTGTTCCCGGACAGAAATGCGTCCGGAAAGACGTACTTTCGGCTAGGGGATGAAGAAAACTATTTGTTTGAATATTAACTTATTTGTTAAAAATTTGTCTTTTTTGGTTAAATTCCACGGTCTTTGATGAAATTTGTTGAAAATTAAACAATTTAGTTCAAAGTTCATCTACTTTCTTCAACAATTAATTTTTTTTGTTTAAAGAATGATTTCTTTGGTTGAAAATGTAAATATTTTGTTGAATATTTGTTTCATTTATGTCTTAGAATTAATGTTGTTAAATGAAAATGTAACTATTCCATTTTTGGTTTATTGTTCTCTTTTTTAGTTAAAAAGTCAACTCTTAAGTTGAAAATTTCATTTTTTTAGATGAAAATTCATGTATTTTGTTGAAAATTCGTCTTTTTTAGTAAAAATTTAATCTTCTGGTTAAAAAAATCATATTTTTTGTTAGAAATTCCACTATTCGTTTGAATGTTGAACTCTTCTGTTAGAAATTCATTTCTGTTTTTTGAAGATACATCACTCTAGTTGAAAATTCATCTCCTTCGTTAAATATGTAACTACTTTGTTGAAAATTCGTCTTTTTTAGTAGAAAAATGATATTCTCGGTTAAAAGATTAAACTTTTGGTTGGAAATTCAACTATTTGGTTGAATGTTGAAGACTTTTGTTAAAAATTTTTTTTTTTCAAGATTCATCACTTTAAATGGAAATTCATCTCCTTGGTTGAAATTGTGAATATTTTGTTGAAAATTATTATTATTATTTTTTTTTTTCAACTGGAAATGTACATATTCCATGTTTGGCTCAAAATTGATATTTTTAATTAAAAATGGAACTTTTCTAGTTGAAAATAATTCAACTTTATGGTTGAAAATTCGTCTTTTACGGTAGATAATTAATTTTCTTGATTGAAAATTCTTCTTTTTTGTTAAAAATTCAACAATTTGATAGAAAATCAAAGTATTTGGTTGAAAATTAACTTTTTCGTTGAAAATTCATATCGTTGGTTGAAAATTCAACTATTTGATAAAAAATTTAACTACTTATTTGAAAGTGCAACAGTTTTGTAAATACTTCGTCTTTTTGGCCTCAGAATTCAACAGTTTGGTTAAAAATTCATTCATTTTGTTGAAAAATTCGTCTTTTTTCGTAGAAAATTGATCCTCTTTGTTGAAAATGTAATTATGTATTTGGTTGAAAATTCAAGTATTTTGTTGAAAATTCGTCTTTTTGGATAAATTATACCGTTTTTATTCAAAATTAAAATCTTCTTTGGTTGGAAATTAAACTTTTCAGTTTAAAATTTATCTACATTTTAAAAACTCATTTTTGTTGTTAAAGATTAATTTCTTTGTTTGAAAATTTAACTATTTTATTGAATATTCGTTTCATTTTTGTTTCAAAATTGATTCTGTTAACTGAAAATTGGACTATACCATTTTTGGTTGTGATTTTCTCCTTTTTAGTTAGAAAGTCAACTTTTTAGTTGAAATTTTCTGTTTTTTAGGTGAATATCTATGTAGTTTGTTGAGAATTCGTCTTTTTTAATATTTGTAAAATCTTTTTTAGTATAACCTGTGTTAAAAAATCAATTGAACATCTCTCAACATTTATTAAGTGCATAATTAATTTCAGAAAATAGTAACTTTTCAAGATTGATAGGGAAATGCATTGTTTAAACAAATTAAAATTGTTTAAATAATTATCAAATATCCTCAAAAAATATATTACTCTCAACATTCGTTAACTGTCTCATTAATTCCAAAAAATAATAACTTTTCACAATTTACAGGGGAAAAATTGATTAAACAATTGACAATTGTTTGGTAAATTGCCAAATATGTTGAAAAATGAATGGAAGTTAAACAATATTAGGGTAGGTTGACGTTTTTTACAAAGTTTGGTTATTTTAAACAAAAATTATTTGACTATATAATGTATAAAAATATTATATATTAATTCTGAAGTTAGATATCAATTTTCACCATTTATCAGAAATATTGCCCTTGCTTGTCTTTTCTATCATTTTATATATATAATAAATACTATTTAATACAATAATTTTATAATTTATTTAAAAAATTGTGTAACACAAAAAAAAACAATGAGTACATTCTTTTAGTACTGTGAATATGAAAAGCTTTACTTTTAATTTCAAATAAGGTTTTGCAATTGAAAAAAAGTACAAATAAAGTAGTAACACAATAATTTGTTAATAAACTCTTTTATAATTTGTGTGCAGAAATACCATTTTCGGTGGAAAGCACGACACATCAGCCGGTGAACAGGGGAGCTGCCAGACAGATATATGGTAGCGGAAGTTTACGGCAGACCGGAAGTAGTACATTCCTCTTGGCGACGACGACAATTCCAACGTCGCACAAAAACAAAGGAAGGGATGATGAGAAAAACACTGTTCACCACGAAGACAGACACAAAGTGGCACCTGCATACAATCCCCAGCACGAAGGTATTTAAAAATTGTTACCACAAATACACTCAACTCCTGGTATAAGACCAGTTTCAGACATGGCTTGCCCTGATCTTGATCCTAAGTCGGGGGAATCCAAACGTAAGCAGGCAGGGCTGCATGAATCATTTCTGTTGGATTTGGACGCATGACGCAACCTGATGCAACTAACGCGCTGAGAGTGCTGCTCTCGAACTGTTTGTCACGTTTGACTGAGCACAGCCTCTCTTGCGGGCCCGCGGCTCCTTTCATCACGAAACTGCGGAGATCATCAGTTCTAGGAACATTGTAAAGCGGGGGATCTTATATTGGGAGATGAGTCTCTAACTTGAATTTTTATCATTATTAAAAAAAATGAAACTTGTGTAATACGGAATGCAAAGTTTGAAAATTAAAAAGGGCTGTCATGTTTGGTATCTATTTTTCGACAGATTTCTCTTATTGACATTTAGCGTCATTGAGAGAATCAAAGGGTTCGTATCCGTGCTATTTCACAGAAATTCTAGAATGATGTCCTCAGATGTGAATTACGTTACACATTTCAATTATTCTAGAATTTTTATAATTTAGCTGAGACACGAACCCTCGACGTCAGTAAGCGTCGGCAACCAAACTAGTAAGGAAGTAAGGAAAAAAGTTAAGGCTCTTAAAACGACTCGAGTTTTCGCCAGATCCATAATACGTCTACAAGAATACATTTTTTAACGTAATATTTTAACTACATAATCTAAAGGTAATTATGTCGGTCGTAACAGAGAGATTTTTTCGAAAAATGTTCTTGTTCTTGTTTTTTTTTTCTGTAATTGAAAATTAGGTGTTTTTGCACCTGTAAAATGCAACGCGCCAGCTAACACTGTATGCCGGGCTGCATTCACCTGGTATAGTTTTAAGTCGCATAAAATCTTCAAGTAGCATGTCTTCGTCGCTTAGGGTAATATATTATTATTATTATACCATTAAGCCATTTCCCTTTCGGGGTAGGCGTGACTTGCTCGGTTGGAAAATAGTAGTGTGTATGGTGGGTATATAGGTATAAGGTAGATAGGTATATAGGTGTTAGATACAGAATATTTTAGATTGATCTGGAATTCTCGTATTATTTATTCAAAGAACACGTTCATTCCGCAACACTGCCCCGACCCAGGCTGCTGATCAATCACTCTAGCGATCACCCCACGTGAAGAGCCTCACGAAATTGTTATGTGTGGTTCCCCACTTGGGCCCATTTAGTATACCAGGTCTTTGTTTCAGGCGTCATTCACTCTATTGTCACTCTGTTTACAAACTATTTGTCGCCACATTTTTCTGTCCTGGCATACTACTCTAGCTTCCTTCACGTCCATGCATTTTTTTATGTAAGCTCTCGTTTTTCTATGGCTTCTTATGTCTCTTCGGATTAGTGTCTCATTCACAGATTCTAACCATTCTTTTGGCGGTATACCTCTGGGCATTCTGCCATTTACTTTACCTTTATATACTTGTTTCGTTAGTCGTTCATCTTTCATTCTTTCAAGATGTCCGAACCATCTCTGTCCTTCTCTTGACAGGTCCATGTCTCGCTACCGTATAGTACAGTCGGTACGAATATAGAATTATGTATGACCATTTTAGCTTTTTTTTATATGTTTTTATTTCTGAGCATGGACCCTGCTCTATACCGATAACCTGCTTACCCTTATTTATGCGCCTATCTAACTCCCCATCTATTTTTCCGTCGCTAGTGAATAGGCTACCCAGATATACGTACTTGTCAACTTGTTCTAATCTCTCATCATTTAGGACAATGTTGCACATTTTTTTCTCAGTTTTTGCTTCAAACATCATGATTTTTGTTTTATTTACGTTAATTTTAAGGCCCATGTTCTTCATGCTTGTATTAAGTTTATTCAACATTCTTTATAAGAATATAATAGAATACAATTATAAAAATAAATAATAATATATAATGATAATTTTTTGAAAATATATATAATATAATATTCTCCTTTGTGCTATTAAGGAAGTTTTTTTTGTAACTTACCATCCAAATTGACTGCAGTATGTTTAAAATAATAAATCAATAAATAATAATAATTTGAAAAAGCAAAACATTTTTTTAAACACCAAGTAGTAATCTTCTTTTACTAAAAGTGTCATGCATGAGGGGGGAAAACAGTTTACTCAAATAATTTTTGCGTAATATCAAACTTTGTAAATTTCACGTTACTTGAGGTTACCATTCGAAAAACTCATTGAACAGTTCTTCCCCCTCCATTCACATTTTTATTTGAAAAAGAAGTAACGCTTAGTATCTACAGAAGTATTTCATTCTGGTATTCATTTAGTGAAATCACCCGGTAAGAAGAGAAGAATTCAAAAAAATTCAGAATCTGAATTCCCATTAATACGTGAATTTTCCTTCATCGAAAGTTCCACCAACGAGTAGAAAAAAAAGCAAAACCTATTCCTTTTGATTGACTTATAAAAATTTAATGGAAGTGTATTGGGAGGAATTAAAAAATGGAGGAATGAAAAAGAAAGAATAGAAAGAAAGAGAATAATGTCACTTTGAAAACGCAAAAGCTAGTCTTTTTAATCCACTCAGAAAAATTTAATGAAAGCGAAATGCATGAAATAAATGCATTTTTTAAATAAATAAGTATTGTATTTGGGTAAATTATGTGAATATTTTTTTATTAATCTATCGAACAGAAACATATTTTGACAGATTTCATATGAAATCTGTCTTGGAACACGCACTACTGCTGTGCAAATTTGCATGGGTTGCACAGCCACACAAAAAAAAGTATACTGAGTCAAAAAAACGATCTATATAACATTGTAGTAATATTGTTCCAGCATAGTCGAAATCCAAATTTTTTAATTTTCTGCTTACCATTTTTTTTTTTACTTTGAATTTTTGGTTTAGGTTAAATTTTTTCAACTTGACTGCTAAACATCTGAAATCGTTTTTAGGGTTAAGACAGTATAAAATATTATTATTACAATCACTCCATCGTTATGGTAGACAAAAAAATTGAAATTTCCAAACTTATATTCCACAAAGACGAATAGAAAATATGCAAGTGCAGATATTTTGTGGACAGATTAGAAGGAATTAAAATAATCGAAAATGAAGCATGTCAGAATGAAATTAAAAATAACCATGACAAAAAAAAATTGAAATTTCCAAACTTATGTTGTACACGGAGGAAAAGAAACCATGTAAGCGCACACATTTTGTGGACGGATTAGAAAGAATTAAATTAATCGAAAATACAGCATGTAAGTATGGAAATGAAAATAACCATGAGAGGTGTGTCTACTGCTCGCATTAAGAGGAATTAAAAAAATGGAAAATATGTTCGCCTGCATGGAACACAACACAAGTGGCAATCGTTAAGGAAATAGAAAAGAATTGGTTTCGTAGATAAACCTATTCTTTCGTTGGGCGCTTCTCCCGATGGAAAATTAGCACATTCAAAAAAATTAAATAATGTTCACTCTTTCGTTTATATCTGAAAATATTAATTTTTCTCTATTCTTCTCTTCTTACCGGGCAGGTGATTCTATTAAGGTTAGAGTTTTAGATCAACAGCGGAAAGTGGATTAAAATCACTTTTATCGCTAGTATTGCTAGTATTTATGGAGTAAAATAAGGCAATTGAATCTTGAGGTTAGAGATTCTGTCCAACAGCCTGATAAAAGATCTTTTTGATGTGTATTACATCTTAGACCTCGATATGGAGAATCGCACCTGAGTCGAGCGAAACCATGGCTCGAAAGTGTAATGCAAGCCTCTGACACGCGTTGTGTCGTGTGTCAGAGACCGAAGGCTTGCTTCTCTTCGCCCACTCAAAGGAGCCCTTCAGTTACTCTCTCTCCTCTCCCTCCCCTTCCCTCTAGCTCCCCCCCTCTCCCTAAAAAAAATTGTTATTTCCAAACTTATTGATATTTTTCGGAAACATTAAAATTTAATGTTTTTTCAAACTTCTAATAAAAGTAACACATACTGCCTTTCATTTATGCCCATAAAAAGGGGACTCTTATCACCTTTCATGCAATATTTGAAAGAAAATTTACAGTTTATTATTATTAAAACTAGGGTGCTTGTTCAACCTATTGGAAAATAGATTCCTGGAAACTTTTGCATGACATTACATATAAGAGGAAATAAATTCGTATACTCCTACATGTACGTGAGTTATTACTTTTTTTATGTAAACTTTCAATTTCAGTTAACGTTTACCGCGATGATGTTTACACATAAATCTGTCTTGGGTCGTAGTTTAGAAAGCACGTGATGTTTTTGTTTAAATAACGTACCCAAAGTCTTCAGAAAGGTTTCAGAACTATTTGATACATATCTACTTCTTCGATTTATTATTATTTATTAATTTATTATTGTTAAGACTGCACTCAATTTAGAATATATTCATCTCGCGCTTCGCGCTCGATAACGCATTGACCTCGCGCTGCGCGCTCGGTCTTTGTATATCTCCCACATTTGTGCACAGGCCTTTTAAAATTGAAGGTCAAAGCATCGACAACTGTAATTTGGTGATTTTGAATTCTCTTTTGTTAAAGCTCCTTCGGCTTTAACGAACTAAAATCTCATCACGTATCTCGTATTTGATTTTTCATGATTACTTTAATATTTGTTCCCTATTTTGCACCAATTTTAATTCTCAGCCACCCTGAAAAATATATAATTTCAATAAATTCATATTATTGCAATTCATAATATTAGGGGAAAAATTTTGTTAAATAAAATGTTATTATAGCTTGTGTCCTTTTTCCGAAAAGTTAATTTTTTTATTTTTAGTATATTTTTATAACAAGAGTTTATAACAAACTTGTAAATATTTTTTGGTTGAACAAATTTTGTCTTTTCATTTTTTTTTCGTCTCTTGTGTCGTTTTTTCAAAAATTTCATTTTTTTTATATTTAATCTTATTTTTTACGATTAAAAGAAAATCTACACATCCTATCTAAAAATTATCAATAATAATATCTTTTGCAATTCTTAAATAATACCTAGCAATTTTCTTAGATTTTTAGGACTCATTAGGACCCAGTGTGACTATTATGCGATTCTACTGAAGTGTGACTAAGTAGGGTTCATGTTATTTTTTACGATTGAAACAAAAACTACGCGTCCCATAAAAAAAATATTGATGACAAATTTGGATGAGTTTTCACTCTTTCTTGGAAAAGCAACTATTGTCTATTCGTTTTTTTCATATCTTGTGTCGTTTGTGTAAAAATTATATTTTTTTTCTATGTGGTTTTTTTTGCGAATATAACAAAAAATACGCATCCTATCAAATAGTAATTATTAACAAATTTGTAGCTTTTTTTGGGTGAACAACTTTGAAATTTTTGATTTTTCATTATTTTTTGTGCGGTCAAAATTTGAATTTTCGATTTTTCAAGAAAATTCAAAAAGTTGTTGCAATAATCTTCTAGGGTGTTCAAAATGCAATGTTTTTCTTTCCGCGACAGTTTTTTATATCGTGCGTTGTTTGGCTTAAAATGTTCATTTTCGTTTGTTTTTTAGAATTTTTTAAATGCCATAACTCCAGGAATTTTTTTTTTATCAAAAAAAGTCATCAAGATAAATTGTTCGCCTTTTTGAGTACTACTAATAACCGTACATAGAATTTATAAATCTTAAAAAAAAGTGGTCTCAACAATTTTGAAAATGCGCTCACTTTTTGAATTTGTATCCAAAATGGCTGGCTAACGAACTTGACCTTCATTTTAGGACACTTGAAGAGTATACCAAAGCCAAATCCAATCTGTCAATTCTTTCGAAAGTTATCGTGCTCACAGACAGACATGCAGACATACGGACACATGCGTAAAACCCTGTTTTTCGGGTTCAGGAGGTCCCAAAACATGGACATCTGACCCCCCCGGGGGGGGGGGGGCCTGTCCACATTTTACACAAATCTAATACCGTCTCTGATGAGAATGTCATAACTTCCTTGATAGCACAAAGGAGGATATTATATATATTTTAGAAAAATTATCATTATATATTATTATTGATTTTTGTCATTGTATTATATTATATTATTATATTATATATTACTTTAAGCGACGAAGATACGGTACTTGCAGTTTTATGCGATTTGAAACTAAACCGGGCGAGTGAACCCAGCTGAAAATTTCTGTACAGGAACCTCGGAGGATCCTGGAATCTTGACGGTTCCTGTACAGGAATTTGAAACCTGTATGCAAGCTAACCTTTGAATGATCCTGTACAGGTTTCTTCACAGAGTGATTTGAGACGCGGGTTCATGTACAGGAACTTGTTCAGGATCCTATACGTGAAGCTGCATAGGAACTAATCCGCGAGGGTTCGCTAGTGGCTTGGCTCTCTCGATAGTAATTTCGACCTTCAAGGGAATAAAAGGAAAGCAACTTTATAGCTCTAAGCGTCATGGAGTTTTCGCGACGGCTTTCTGTAAAGGAACCCATACGTGTTTCGGTACAGGAACCCGTGCCTCAATTTACTTCGCACAGGAACCTGTACAGGAACCTGTACTCGATCATTCAAAGGTTCCTTTGTCGGTGCAGGTTCCATTGGAAGATAATGCACAGTTTCCTTCGTCAAATTCCTGCACAGGAACCGTCAAGATTACCTGTGCAGGATCGGGTCCAGGAACATGTACAGGATCCTCTCAGGTTCCTGTACAGGAATTTTCAGCTGGGCAGCCCGGAATACACTGTTAGCAAGCGTGTTGCATTTTACAAGCGCAAAAAAACACTCAATTGTCAATTACAAAAAAAAAAGAAGAACATGTTTTAAAAAAAGCTCGACGTTCCGGCTGCTATAATTGCCTTTAGATTATGTGGTTAAAATATGACATTAAACAATGCATTCTTGTAGACGCATTATTGATGTCGCGGAAACCATAGTCGTTTTAAGAGCCTCACAGAAAAAACTAAGAATAAAATTTGTTGCAGGAAATTTTTTAGAGCGATAAAGTTTTGTTCAGCCAACTTCGCGTCTTTCAAAATACATGTGTTTGTCATGGAAAAACAAAAGAAAGTTTAACCGATATTTGTGTAAAGTTTATCCTCTGAAGTTAATTTTTGTTGCAAAGAATCTTTCGTCGGAAATCGATGTAAAGTTTATCTTCTGTTTTTTCTGTACTTGAATGGTGTGATAATAAAAAATAGAAAGAAAAGTAAATTGGCTTTTTTTTAAATATTTTTTAGAGCATCCATACGAGACTCATGGGGGCTACGGTTATGGTTACGGGGGTTCCGGCGGGCGGAATCACCAGAAACCCCATTCACAATTACCACCGGGATTCTATGGAAATCCGAGGTTACCAGTTTCCCAACCGGATTATAGTCAGCCCGGAGACGTACCTAGTTACAGAAATGGTGCTCCTGTCAACGGGATGCGTTCTCCCGTGGGAAACGGTGGCCTCTACGGACAAGGACGCTATGGTGGAGTTGGCTCTGGTCTCGAAAGGGGCAGAGGTCGAGGTGGACTCTATGGCGGATTCGAGAATGGAGGTAACATCTCTTTGAATTATCATTTTTCCGAGAGTAAATAAATTTACCAACAATCTATAAATATTCCTATGTGTATGAGCGCTATATGAAGTACAGTGATCAAAGTTCCCACTTTTTAAGTTATTTATTTTATATAACAAACAAAATTCGGGCATTTCTATAGAGATTCGGTGACCCTTTCTCACTCTCAACACCTCTCTCACTTTTAACACCACTCTTACTCTTGCCCTCAACCTCATTCATAATCTCATTCTTGTACTTACCGTCTCATTCTTGGACTCACAGTCTCATTCTTGCTCCCACACTCTCGCTGTCACTCTCTCACATACACACTCTCTCAGACTCTTTCTATGGCACTCCCTCACTCTAATTCCCTTACTCTCAATCTTACACTTCCGCTGTAACTCTCATAAATACTCTCCGACTCCTTTTCTCATCCAGTTTATTCTTCTTACTCTTTCTCTTTGTGTCTTACATACACTCTAAATGACTCCCTCCGATACGCTCACTCTCTCTTCCCCTCACTCTGTCTGACACTGTTTTTCCCATATATTAGCACACTCTCTCGGTCTCATACTCTTTGTTTCGCTCACACATACTCTCTTTGTCTTCCTATTATCCTCATTGATTGCCATTGACATACTCTGTATCTCTCTTATGCGAAATCGCTGCTTCGCTCTCGCGCTTTTTATCACTATCTCACTCTCTCCTTCTTTCTTACAGACTTTGGCTCTCCATCACTCTGTAACACAAACTGTGTCTTCCTTCCACACATTCTCTCTTTCTAGGTTTTGCATGAAGTAAGAGAGAGAGAGAGAGAGAAAAAGTGACAGAACGGCCTATATGAGAAAGAGAGGGTAAGAGCGATAGTGTGAGTGTCATACACAGAGAGTGAGAAGATGGTTAAGTGCACAAATGGGAGAATGTCACAGAATGAGCATAAATAAAAATATGAAAATGGAAGAAGTGTGAAATAGAGAAAGTGAGCTTTCCAAACTAAGATGGATTATAGATATATGTAGATGGATGGATGGATGGATGGATGGATGGATGGATGGATGGATGGAT